>JBBPBX010034971.1:0-22665 GCA_038048925.1 Garcialebias charrua
AAATAAATCGTGTGCTCTTGGTATTTTATGTTTCTTTGCTTCCAAGCCTGTAACAGCACTTTTTGTTTTACATTAAAGTCCAGAAACCGGGCTATAATGGATCTTAGGGGCGCCGCTGCAGCTTTAGGCCTAACGCTCTGTGTGCTCTTTCTAGCTTAATGACAACTTCTTCTTGAAACTAGTGAAGTGCACAGAAGTTCTGTGATAAATTTGACCGTTATCTTCTTTTTCTGCTCCCTCTGGGACGCCGTACAGCCTGATGTTATTATGGCGGAGTCTGTTTTCCATGTCGTCACATTTAGCCGTGAGGATAGCTTCTCTTGCTAGCAAGTGGCCCAGTGCTGTCTCCTGCCGAATACTTCTGTCCTCCGTTGCACTTACTCTGTCCTCCGCCTCAGTCAATCTTGCGTCCAGCCCCTCCATTCGTTTCTTTAAGTCCTCCATAGATGATTCTACCCAGTTTAGAGAGGTTTTCAGGTCCCGGAATGAGTCAGTGTTCTCCTGCCGCAGTTTTCGTAATTCCGTTAGCATCGCTGTTTCCCCGTTAGCATCTCCTGTAGCTTTCATCGATGTAGCTTCGGCTAACGTTAGCTGCTTGGAGCCTGTCGTAACGTCGTCTTTTCTACCAGCCTTCATGTCTTTCTTCGCTGTATTTCGAGCCGAACTCCGTACTTTTGTGCCCTTTCCTTTTAGTTTAGTACTCATTTATCACTTTTCATTGCTTTTTAGGCTATTTTATTGTGGGTCTTGGTGGAGCAGCAGAGTTATGCGTCTGTCTTCTCCATTGCCTTCCCGGAAGTCTTATTGTGTATATTATTGATTATATATTTACAATTGATATATATGTTGAACAGCTATAATGTCATATATTCATGATCAATAATATTGATGTTAGATCATCTGTTAATAATCTTTAATATATTAAAATCTGAGGGTGATGTTAGTGTGAAACTAGTTTGAAAGGAGGCGGGTGATATGCATGAAGAGATTTAAGACCGACACGTCCAACAGTTACATGAATGCATGTCACCCGCCACATTTCATGCCAGATTAAAACTGAAATCATCGTAAGAAAACTCAAAGTTCATCTCAGATTGTTTTGGATCAAAGAAACTGAGACAGAACTTGATCAAATTGTAACAAATTTATTTTAACAGAAGAAAATAGAAAGATCTTTGTGTAAATGTAGTGATTGTAGCTTCATTTACAGATAATCTGGATGATTTCTTTAACCTTCACTTTAGCTTGATTGGTTGGTTCAAAGTAAATACAACACAGAAGCAGTCATCAACCTGTCATAGATAATATAAATATAAAAAGGTCAAAGTTCATCATCATCAGGATCCAACCAGTTTCTTATCAAACAACCTGCTGCTGCTTCAACCTCTGTGGATCATCAGACCTCAGCTCTTCTTTCCTCCACTAAGATCTTCACCTCCACCTGCAGAGAGAAGAGAGAGTGAGAGAGGAGCTAACTTCCTGTCTGCAGCCTCTCTCCACCAGCGTCAGTCAGTCGTGCAGCATCATCCAGGAGAAAGAGCAGCAGCACTTCAGTCCTGTTCAGAGCAGCTGTTCAGAGCAGCTGTGGTGCTTCATGTTCACGTGTTGGAGTGAAGCTCACGCACCTGCAGAGACTTTCAGCATCAAGTGTGTTTCCTCTGCAGCTTTCACTCAAGTCCACAGAGGAAGCAAAGTGCTGAGAGTCATCTTCAGCTTCATCACTGCACCAACAATTGAGGGATGGATTTCCTGCTGTTACATGTCAACACACACACACTGTGTGCTGATGAACATCTCATCTGGTTCTGAACACATCAGCTGACTACTGCCCCTTTTCCACTTGCCGGTTCGGTTCGTTATTGCGCAATATTTGCGTGCCAGAAGCGGGCTGGACGCATTTTCCACTTCACATATGAGCCGCGCCGCACCACGATTCTGGACTGATTTCAGAGCAGGGTTCAGGCGGGCTGAAGCGCGCCGTCCTTCACGTCATAAACACAGGGGCGTAGCCAGAATTCTATGAGGGGCGGTTCGTTTAAAGGAATAGTTGACCAAGATAAAGTAATATGCCTCAATGGCGTAGTGGAAACAGCGTTGGGTTGCCATTCCAAACCTAATGGGTTCAATTCCCACCTGGTACGTTTTTTTATTTATTTATTCATTCCAGATTTAAAAAACACAAGAAAACTATTTACAAAACCACAAGAAATAAAACAATACATGACATGAAAGGAAGCAGAAGAAGAAAATAATCTTATTATATCTGCCCCTTCTCAAACAAATGTTTTTTTCAAACACTCAATTCAGACAACTTATCTTACGTTTGTCTTTTATTGGGGTAAGGTGCATTGTGGGTCTTTTCAGAACAACAACAACAGATCCTCCATCTGAGCTTGTCCTCGCCCGCACCAAACCAAAGTGTAGCTGATTGTATTGTTGGAGCTCAAACATAATAGACATCATGGTAAAAGAAAATAGTTAAGGGAACACTACCTCCACCACGTGTGAGAGAGTAGGATCCTACACCCCGCCCACCGAAGGGCTACAGAAGTGAATGGAGACAGAGCTACATGTGAGCCGATCCGAATTGAACCAGACCGGACCAGACTGATCCACTCTGCGCCGAGCGAGTGGAAAAGGGGCATGAGAAACATGGAGGCTGTCACTTAACACATCTGGATGAAACAAAGGACAGATGTGATGAGTGGACTTCAGCAGTCTGGACCTGGGCTGTGTCACATCATATTGTCCACAATAATACTGGTATAAATTTCATCCTGATAGAAAAGAGTCCCATCATGATGTTCACTGTAGAGCGACGACACCATGATGTTGTGTTCAAGGACACCTGCTGGTTGGTTTTGTTACTACATCACAAATATTGTTATTGAAAACTTTTGAAAAACATCTACTGACCTCAGAGTCTGCAGTTTGTAGTCTGGACTCTCCACAAGATCCAACAGCTGCTGAACATCTGGAGCACGCAGGTTGTTCAGACTCAGGTCCAGTTGTGAAAGATGGGAGGGGTTGGACTTCACAGCTGAGACCAGACAAGAACAGCTGATCTCTGTCAAACTGCATTTCTTCAATCTGAATAAAGAATAAAAGATGTGAGCTGAAGCAACAGGATGCAGGTTCAAACTGAAATATGAACTAAATGATTGAAGTGGACAGAATTAGTTTTACTGGATGTCAGAGACACAAAAACTGAATCCATTCAAGGCCTAGCATTCCTTGAAGGAATGCATATCACCCGCCACCTTTCATCCCACAGTTTGACACTAAGATCATGTTGTGATGAGAAACTTGTAGTGTTTTGGTCAAACCTTGTAAATAACGTTATGAACCATCTCATGTGATATTCTGAGATCTCAGCTGGTCTGTTAGAGCTCAGAGTCTGGCTGGTGGACCACTCTCAGCTACTACCACTCCACACGTTAGATCACGACAACAAGAATAGAATAGAATAGACTATATCTTTATTGGCATCGTCGATTGTACCGGGGTACAAAACATTGCAATTGGCGCACGCACCATCCTTAAGAGGGACGTACGCACGAAAGCCGCAGCAGAAATTAATCCGCGCCGCCAAACAATCAGATATGGAAAAAAAGGAAGGTTACAATAGGATAATCATTGGTATTCAAAAAAGAATCTATCACATTTTGTCTTAGGACATTCTATGATAAAGTCAAAAAACTCTACCAGCTCAAGCACAAGATAAGACAAAGCACATGTTGCATTTTGGTGGCGGAGCAGGGAGATAAGTCTGTGAGCAATCGTCCAGATAGAGCACAGTTCTGCAGATGGGCTCAGCCGCTCATCTGAATGCACACAGAGCTCTCGGGGGGGGGCGACAGTTCTTCCAACAGCTTCAGACTCCAGGAGAGGTTTGCAGTCAGCCTTTTGTTCAAGGTTGCTTGGGGTGTCCCGATTAGGGCAGGCTACAGTGTACTTTGACTGTTAGCCTTAAGTCCAGGTGCCGTCTGAGTCCAAATCGTCCGATTTATGTGAACTTCCATTCAACCCAAGCTACAGGTCCCCGTCTGCCCCCAATGTAGCCCGCTCGGCTGTAAACGAGTCCCAAATCGCACCGCAGGTCTGCGGTCGTCCACAACTGTTCCCATTGTGCGATTCAGCTCGAACAACAGCTGGTTCATTGAGGTCACAGCTCGGATCAAAGAGTCGTTCTGAGCAGGAAGTTTCGACAGCGCGTTGATCGCCGCGGAAGTCTTCCTTATTTTCCAGTAGCAGAAGCCTCCACATAAGCCAAAAAGCAATGCACCTGCTACCATAAATCCAATTATCCACAGATCTTCCACGTCCTCGACTGAAAGAACGGTCAGACACATCATCTTCCACTCGCCCCACGAGTCCATAATGTATCCGGCCGCATGCCTGTCGAGGGGGCACGCCGGTTCTCCTGGTCCGGAGCGCTTCGTGGAAAAAATTTTATCGATGGAGGAGACAGCCCACGCAATTAAATCCATGTTCCAAATTGCTTCGAGTGAGCACTGAAGAGTTGCAGACGAGACAAAAATGCAAAAGAAGGGAGGAGGAAATTTTTAGGGCAGGAGAGGAGCGAGAAGCGACCTGCTTCGCCAAGAGCCGGAAGTAGAAAGTAGAAAGGAGGGGTTGTTTGTTTTTATAATAATAATAATAATAAACTTTATTTGTATAGCACCTTCCTACAATGCCTTGCATTGACCAAGGTGCTTAACAGGATAAAAAGATGAATAAACTGGAACAATAAATCAATGAAAATAGAATAAGAAACAACAGCAATAAAAGAAGGCAATGGAAATAAAAAATGCTACATACTAAAATAACACTAAAATAACACAAGTAATAAAAGTTACACACTGAAAGCTTTTTTGAACAAGTGGAAATAAAAAGGCAATGGAAATAAAAAATGTTACATATTAAAATACCAAAAGTAATAAAAGTTACACACTGGAAGCTTATTTGAACAAGTGGAAATAAAAAGGCAATGGAAATAAAAAATGCTACATATTAAAATACCAAAAGTAATAAAAGTTACACACTGAAAGCTTTTTTGAACAAGTGGGTCTTCAGTCTGGTTTTGAACAGAGTCAGATCAGAGGTGGCACGCAGCTCAAGGGGGAGACTGTTCCAGGCTTTTGGGCCGGCAACAGAAAATGACCGGTCTCCCCATTGTTTGTACCTTGAGCGAGGCACCTCCAGCAGGTGTTGACTGGCAGATCGTAAATCTCTGCCGGGCTGATGGGCTTTCAAAAGTTCTGAGATGTACAGAGGAGCAAGTCCATTCAGAGCTTTGAAAACAAACAGGAGCAGCTTGAACTGTATCCTGAACTGAACCGGGAGCCAGTGTAGAGAGGACAGGACAGGAGTGATGTGTTCATATTTTCGTGTGTTGGTCAAAAAGCGCGCGGCAGAGTTCTGTACAAGCTGTAAACGGGAGATGGAGGATTGATTAATACCAACATACAAAGCATTACAATAATCAAGTCTGGAGGTCACAAAGGCATGGATGGCCTTCTCCAGATCACCACGGCTGAGAAATGACTTGACTTTAGAGAGCAGACGGAGCTGGAAAAAGCTGGTCTTGACAACAGAACTGATCTGTTTATCAAACTTTAAGTTGGAGTCAAGCTGCACTCCAAGATTTCTGACCACCGGGTTGAAGTGGGGGAGGGGAAAACCAACACTGGGACTGGGAAGGATGTTGCTGGTGTCACCAGGTGCACCAAATAAAATGCATTCAGTTTTATCTGTGTTTAGGTGGAGGAAGTTTTGAGAGAGCCAGTGCTTAATGTCATTTAAGCAGTTGACAAGAGTGTTTGAACTGGGTGAGGGGTTGGGAGTGACTGGCAGATAGATTTGTAAATCGTCTGCATACATGTGAAAAGACAGGTTATGACGTGTGATGATTGATCCTAATGGCAGCATGTAAAGAGAGAAGAGGACTGGCCCTAGAATAGATCCCTGTGGTACGCCAGAGGTCAGAGGGGTTGATGAAGAGGAGGACAGATCGCCTATCATGACAGAAAAAGTTCTCCCAGACAGGTAAGATTTGAACCACTCAAGCACAGCTCCCTGGAGGCCAACCTGCTGAGACAAGCGGTTGATTAGTACCTGATGGTCGACGGTGTCAAAAGCTGCTGAGAGGTCTAACATCACCAGCAGAGCAGGGTTTTTTGCATCCAGAGACAGAAGAATGTCATTCTGTACTTTGAGCAGTGCAGATTCAGTGCTGTGACGAGCTCGAAAACCTGACTGAAATTTTTCAAACAGGTTGTTGAGTTCTAGAAAAGATTGAAGTTGAATAAAAACAATCTTTTCTAGGACCTTTGATAGAAATGACAGATGGGAAACTGGTCTGAAATTAGAGAGAGCTGTAGGATCTAGGCCTGGTTTTTTGAGAAGAGGCCTGACCACAGCGTGTTTGAAAGCAGATGGCACAAAACCTGAAGATAGACAGCTGTTAATAAATGACAAAACACAAGGACCAATTACATCAAAGGATTGTTTGAACATTTTAGAGGGAATGATGTCCAGAGAACAGTTAGTTGGTTTCATCTGCTGAACCACCTTGGTGAGGTGAGGCAGTGAGACCAGGTCAAATTGGTCAAAAACAGCTGTGGTTATTGCAGAGGTACATGACTGGATGGTGTTGGATGAACTGACAATGTTCTGTCTGATAGAGTCTATTTTGTTGACAAAATAGCTCTGAAAGTCATCGCAGGTAGACTGTGTGGCAGTTTTCAGAACATTGACAGATGGGTTGATGACAGACTGGAGTGTGCTGAAAAGCGTCCTCGGCCGGTTGGAGCTGGTGGAGATTAAATTGGAGAGGTACTGTGACTTGGCCTGTTTCACAGCATTATGATACTCACAGAGACAGTCTCTCAGTATTCCTTGAGATACATGAAGCCGGTCGCGCTTCCATATTCGCTCTGCTTTTCTGCAACGTTGTCGAAGAGCTCGCGTCGTTTCGTTGAGCCATGGTGAAGGTTTGTTCTTTGAAGATGCCTGTTTGAGAGGAGCGATGGAGTCCAAGATCGTCGTGCAGGTGTGATGGAAGGAGCTGATGAAGTCCTCAGGATGTAGAGATGGGTCCAGGCTGACAGCAGAGCAAAATTCAGTGCTCTTAAAGGCATCAGTGAACTGACTTGGAGTTAATGGGGTGATGGAGCGGCAGAAACGTGCTGGGAGAATAGCTTTCGGTGCAGGAGAGGTGAAAAATTCAAATAATATGGGAAAATGGTCTGAAATACAGGTGTCCAGGATCTCCACAGCAGGTATTTGAAGGCCGTGGGAGATAATTAAATCGAGTGTATGACCCTGACTGTGTGTGGCCCCCGAGACCGACTGTGACAGGTTGAAAGAGTCCAGGAGGTCCTGAAACTCACATCCAAGCTGATTACTTGGGCAGCAGGTGTGCACGTTGAAGTCCCCACAGAAAAGCCAAGAGTCAAACTTTGGCATTAGGTCAGCCAGTAGTTCTGAAAACTCACTGAGAAAGTTTTTGTTGTATTGAGGAGACCGATAAAAGAGGCCACACAGAATAGGTTTTGCAGATTCCAGCACAAAAATCATGCTTTCAAAACTGGAGTAGTTTTTCTGAGGCAACAAACGGTATTTGAACGCATCACTGAAGACTGCAGCGAGCCCTCCCCCTCTTCCTGCCCCACGCGGAGCGCTCAGGTGGGAGTAGCCATTTGGGAGGAGTTCAGAGAAGCAGCTGTTGTCTCCAGCTTTCTGCCAGGTTTCCGTAATCAAAAACAGATCCAGACGATGAGTTGAGATCAAATCACTTAATATAAAAGTTTTATTAGTGATCGATCTGGCGTTAAACAGTGCTGACCGTACAGGAACACAGCCAGTTACGTCACTCTCAGCTCGAGCGAGCAGGCGGAGGTTCTGTTTAACGCAGCCTCGCTCCACAGTCCTCCTCACCGGGGGACAAGATGGATACTGATCGCTGGCGTCATGATTGATAGCAACAAGGCATCTGTTGCGGCGAGCGAAAGAACGATGGACATCAAAGACGCTGAATTCAGGAGGTAAGTCAGCCGTCGGCGTGTTGTGAGACGAGAGATACTTTTTAAATCTCACCAGTACGCCGGGGGCCTCATGTATCAACCGTGTGTGCGCACAAAAACCGTGCGTAAGTCACTATCCATGCAAAACCCCGTATGTATCAAAACTGAACTGAACGTGAATATGTGCGCATCCAAGTACATTTCCACGCCAGCTCCAGAGCAGGCGTACGCACGTTTCTGTGGTTTGTGTTCCTTTGGCGACACTTACAGGTGATTCTGGAAACTGTTCATGAAGGGGAAATAATGATTATTTCCACCCAAACACACATGATTGACAATTATTACATCCACATGGACGCAATTAGAATATAACCTGCAAAAAATATAATAAACAGAAAGACTGAATAGTTCTGCACAGCTTAAATTCTTGTTTTCTGTTCATTTTTAGCTGTTTTAGCAGTTGAAGAACGTGATGCATGATGGGACAAGACGACATTCCTCTGTTGCAGGGTATATTTAAATGAAAACAACGTTTGTCTTTTTTTTAAATTCATTCCAGATTTAAAGAACACAAGAAAACTATTTTAAAAAACCCCACAAGAAATCCTCTTTTGCCTTCATTTCAGGTATTGTATCATTTCATGTTGTTCATTCTAAATAGTTTTCTTGTGTTCTTTAAATCTGGAATGAATTAAAAAAAAAGAAAAACGTTGTACCATGCGGGATTCGAACTCATGATCTTTGGGACGTAAGGCGGGCACGCTACCCACTGACCTATTCAGGCATGTTAGAATAGCTTGGTCAACTTTTCATTTAAAAGTGGACGTTTTGTTGTGCGCTGAGCGTGCCAAACAAAACCTTTTTCTGTGCCTCTACATCACTCAGAAGTGTCTCCAGTCCACAGTCCGTGAAGTTCCTCTTTTTTCCACGTTTCGACATGATTTGCAATAGAGCAAAGACGACATTCCTAACGTGCAGGGCATATTTAAATGAATTTGCATATTTATATGGAGGCGTGTCAAAGGCGGAGTCGGCCACTCTCTCATGTGCGCTCAATTCCACGTTGATTGTGATGTACAAAAGCAATGTGCGTGGATACCGGCGTATGCACAGTTTGATACATCTGGATTTTTTTGTGCGTAGGCAGATTTCTGGATTTGACCGTGCGGCACTTTTCAGTAAGAAATCCACGCAAGTCTTTGTACATGAGGCCCCTGCTCTCGTTCCGCGTCTTCTGCGCCGCTTGTTGCGAGGCAACGTGGTCGCGTTGCGTTGTAGGTAGGTAGGAATGGACGCCAAGAAAGGCGGAGGTGGAGGAGGCTTGAAATGTCCATATTTGCCAGTAGCCGGTGTGTTGATCCGCGTATCTTGGAGACTTAGAAGAGTTGAGCGATCATAGACCAGGAGCGAGGATGCATCGTCGATGAAAAAAAGGCAGAACACGAACAGCAGTAAAAAGTTCAGGAGAGGAGTTAGATAGCGTGCCATGACAACCGGCGCCATCTTGGAACGGGATTCTATTTTGAAACACAAAAATTAATTTCAATAACGAGTTGTTTTTATGGTCAACAAGAGCAGCAACAGTCCACAATACATGTGTTAGTAAAATATCAGAAGAATGACAAGTCAAAGCATGAATTCCTTCAGACAACCATCCTGAATTATGTAACTTTAACTTTATGACAGTTTGTGTTCTTTAGGGGAAACATCAACCACCTTACAGAAGAGATTCAAACTACTTATGTTTTATTATTTGATTCATGAATTATTCAAAAATATTTTAACATTCTCAGCTTGAAATGAAAATAACTCATTTAAATGATAAAATTGTTTTAAATGACTTTAGGTTAGGCTGGACTCTCCCTTAGAGATAGGGTGAGAAGCTCAGTCATCCGGGAGGGACTCGGAGTAGAGCCGCTGCTTCTCCACATCGAGAGGAGCCAGTTGAGGTGGCTCGGGCATCTGGTTAGGATGCCTCCTGGACGCCTCCCTGGTGAGGTGTTCCGGGCATGTCCCACCGGGAGGAGACCCAGAGGAAGACCCAGGACGCGCTGGAGGGACTATGTTTCTCGGCTGGCCTGGGAACGCCTTGGGATTCCCCCGGAGGAGCTGCTCCAAGTGGCTGGGGAGAGGGAAGTCTGGGCCTCCCTACTTAGGCTGCTACCCCCGCGACCCGACCCCGGATAAGCGGAAGAAGATGGATGGATGGATGGACTTTAGGTAAAAAAAAAAAAAACTCCACATTGTTTTTTTGTTTATTTGTTGTTAAATTGATCAAAAATATATTTTATGTCAGTTTGTGAGTAAAGGAAGTCATTTTCCTCTTTTAATTTGTCCAAAAGTAGTTTTTGTTAATTTTTTTAAAAGATTTCAGTTGAGAGTTTTTGAAGACCCTCCAGAACCGTTAGCTGAAAATGATGCTGTGTTTTTGTTAAAAGTGCACGTGTTGCTCGGTGGTCAGACATGGAGGTTTTGTTTTCCTGAAAGTGTCCTTGTACACGACACCAGTTAGTGTTTCATTAGTTCTTCTACTGAAGCAGATGTTTTAGCAGCAGCTGCAGCCGCTGCATCAACTATTGACGTCCTGCTTTGGGGGAAGCCAACAGGAGTCAGACGTTCTGAGCTGAGGAGCGCACGATTCTTCAGCCTGCATGCACGTGGAACAGCTTTTCATACTAAATGTTGACTTGTGCACAATAAAAGTGTCTTTTTGCTCTTTACACTCCAACTAAAACTATTTTGTGGGACGAGACGAGACTCGGCAGCAGCGTCCAGCTGGGAACAACGCAGCACTTCCAGGGTACGTTGAAGTCTGTCCCGGTAATCTTTACAGAGGTTTACACATGGAGCAAGGAAAACTTCACCAAGTCAGCTAATACAACAATTAAAATACAGAGATGAAGGTCAGAAACATTACTGATAGCAATGTTTTTATGATGAGACAAAGATGTGATGTAAAGTTGTATTTTTAACCGTTTCAAACGGCTGATTGTCCCTGATGAACACTAAAGGGCCGTAAAGTTACTGTGAGCTTACAGGAGCATTTCTAACTATTCTGACTAAATAAAAGACTTTACAAGGATTTTTAGACTTTGTCAGGAACATCTGTGGTTATCGACAGCACCAAAATAAAACATTCAAATGTGGGGCTGATTTTAGACCATCAAAGGGTTAAATGAATGAAACATTTACAACTGAATAAATTGTGAAGTATCAGGTAATGATTTTAGTTGGACAAACATAGAAAACCTCCAACAGCTGCAGTGAACTGACCCCAGAACCTCCAGTCTACAGTTTGGACTCTCCAGGAAACCACAGAGTTCCTTCACTCCAGAGTCAGACAGCTGGTTAATGCTCAGGTCCAGTTGTGTTAGATGGGAGGGGTTGGACTTCACAGCTGAGACCAGACAAGAACAGCTGTTCTCTGTCAAACTGCAGGCAATCAATCTGAATAAAGAATAAAAGATGTGAGCTGAAGCAACAGGATGCAGGTTCAAACTGAAATATGAACTAAATGATTGAAGTGGACAGAATTAGTTTTACTGGATGTCAGAGACACAAAAAACTGAATCCATTCAAGGCCTAGCATTCCTTGAAGGAATGCATTTCACCCGCCACCTTTCATCCCACAGTTTGACACTAAGATCATGTTGTGATGAGAAACTTGTAGTGTTTTGGTCAAACCTTGTAAATAACGTTATGAACCATGTCATGTGATATTCTGAGATCTCAGCTGGTCTGTTAGAGCTCAGAGTCTGGCTGGTGGACCACTCTCAGCTACTACCACTCCACACGTTAGATCACGACAACAAGGAGGGGTTGTTTGTTTTTATTTTGAAACACAAAAATTAATTTCAATAACGAGTTGTTTTTATGGTCAACAAGAGCAGCAACAGTCCACAATACATGTGTTAGTAAAATATCAGAGGAATGACAAGTCAAAGCAGGAATTCCTTCAGACAACCATCGTGAATTTATGTAACTTTAACTTTATGAAAGTTTGTGTTCTTTAGGGGAAACATCAACCACCTTACAGAAGAGATTCAAACTACTCATGTTTTATTATTTGATTCATGAATTAGTCAATATTCAACATTAGATTAGACAAATTCATTGAAAAACAAAATATTCTAAAGCAGGGGTCACCAACCTTTTCGAAACAGAACTACTTCATGGGTACGGAGTCATACAAAGGGCACCAGTTTAATAAACTCTTTGAAAATAAAGCGTAAATTGAAAAAAATGTATAATAAACATTTTTAGGAACATATTTTTAAGATAGACATTTTAATATATGTATATAAATACAAAAAAATAGAATAAATGAATAAAATGAAAATTTAAATGCAGGTTAGTAGTGAGTTGTGCTATTTTTAGAACAGGTCCGCGGGCACCTCAAATGGTCCTTGGGGGCACCCGGGTGTCCGCGGACACCGTGTTGGTGACCCCTGTTCTAATGAATAATCAATATGGTTTTAGAGCTGGATATTCTACATCTAATGCACTTAAGGACTTTGTGGAACAAGTAACTACTGCTGTTGACCGAAAACAATATTGTGTAAGTGTTTTTGTTGATTTAAAAAAGGCGTTTGATACTGTTGATCATAGTATTCTCCTTGATAAATTACACAAGTACGGAATAAGAGGATTGCCGTTACAGTGGGTGTTACTTAGAAAATAGGAAACAATATGTACAATTGGATGATGTGAGATCAGATCACTGTACTATTACATGTGGAATTCCTCAGGGATCAGTACTTGGTCCGAAATTGTTCATTTTGTATGTAAAAGTTTTCACTAAGGTGTCTGGACTCACCAAATGTTCTTTTCGCTGATGACAACTTTTTTTTGTTCTGGGAAAAATATTGAACATCTACTGGATTCAATGATGAAGGAGTTCGTTAAAATCCAAAACTGGTTTAAACTTAACAAATTATCATTACATTTGGAAAAAACTAACTACAGTACAGTATGCTATTTACCGGTAGTAATAGAAACAAATCAATTGATGTTCCATTTCTAATCGAGGACTCAGTGATTTGCAGAGTCAGTGAGGCAAAATTTTTGGGTGTTGTCATTGATGAAAATCTATCATGGAAACAACATATAAATTAGGTTAAAACGAAAACATCTAAATCAATTGCAATATTTTATAGAGTCAGATATCTACTAAATGACAACGCATTATATTTGTTGTACAATACAATGACTGTACCACATTTGATTTGTAGTGGACCTGACCCTGGTCTCTGAGACTGTAATGGACACACCTTATCACTGAATCCCTCAGTGAGGTACTTTTTCTCTGAGAGCCTGCAGTGAAAAAACTGAACACTGATTTATTTGATTAGTTTTAATTAAATCACAAGAGACTCTCTTTATTCTTTATTTTTGTTCTAATTCATATATAATCAAAGCATAACCTTGTGTTATTCATATGAGCAGTGTTGTACTCTACAATATGTTTTATGATCATGTGTTATAATGCTGGTTTATTCTGCACTATGATGGTGAATCAAACTGTCTCAAGAACTGTGGCAAAGTTCAAAGTATATGTCAGACTGAACTTTCAGTTTTGTTTAGAAGTTAAAAAATTGTAATCTTATATCTGGCTCCTCAATTCTTCTCACTTCTATAACAATCTGTTCTCTGTTCTTCTAAACATTTCTAGACTGACCTTCACTGTCTGACTGAAAATGACCTCAAGTAACTCCCTTCCACTGGTCGAACAAACCAATCGGGAAGGGGCAAGTCACTGATCTCAGATCCTCTTTAAGAAGTTATAAACTTCCTGGAACTTTCAGTCTGCTGGAAGTCTTCAGTTCTTGAGGAAGACCGGATGTGAAACTTTCTCTTTAAGCTGTGGACACGAGTCATGAGCAAAAGACTCGTCCATCAGCTAGGATTACAGCACGCTGCTGGACAATCCGAACAGAGCTTTCCAGCTCCAAGCTGTGAATGAATCTCCTTTCTGGAATATTTTATCTTGGAAACAAGAACCGGAAATGCTCACTACTTTAATGGATGAAGCAGACATTCAGGAATGTTGATGGTAAACGGACTGACCTCCTCGGACGTCAAGAACCGATCCGTTCTTGGCAGACCGTCAAAGGTAACGAGTCGCTGATTGTTTTACCTACCGGACCTGGGTCTAGCTGATATTGCATGGAGAGTGTGATTTCTGGTTAAACACTTCAAGATAATTCACCTTCTCTATTTCTCTTTCCTCCTTCTCTTAAAACCTTATCCATCCTAAGCCAGTAACTAAACTTTAAGAAATATTTGCCTACAGATATAAAGTAATATGTCATCTCATTACTTGTTTTCTGTTGTTCACAATTAAATCTGCTGACGAGTTAAATTATAGGTAATAGATCGATCAATCAATGTACTGTACATGTATGATGTAATTTATGATTCTGTTAATAAATGGAAGTACTCTTAGTATGCCAACTATAATTAACGTTTCATTGCCTTTTACATCTCAGTATCTGATCACAAAATGTATTGTGTAATCTGAAAAAGAGAGAACCCGTGAATTATTGATGATAATTTGTGTCAGTCTAAACCCTGATCAATTTACATCTGGTGACAGGAAAATCTGTAAAACTGATCACTCCTGTACCCCCTACAGATTTATTGTGTTAATGTATGGGGAAAAGCATGCACCGAAAAAACAGCACAATGCCTATTTTAATTTTACAGAAAAGAATTATAAGAATTACAGCAAGAAAGCATTACTGTCACCCATCAAGTCAATTATTTTATCAGATGGAATTGCTGAAGTTTACGGAAGCGTATTGCATTCAACCATGACATTTTTTTTTTGGAGCTTATGTAGTAAAAACGTGTTAATTATGTAGTGAAAACGTGATAATTATGTAGTTAAAACGTGATACTAAGTAGTGAAAACGTGATATTATGTAGTGAAAACGTGATACTATGTAGTGAAAACGTGATATTATGTAGTGAAAACGTGATAATTATGTAGTTAAAACGTGATACTATGTAGTGAAAACGTGATACTTATGTAGTTAAAATGCGATACTAATTCAGGAGGAGCGTTTCCTTTAAGTACAGTAGACCTGCATACTTCCATATATGTCAAATAGGACAATGGTTAACACCACTACCTTTCATGCAGATGACCCAGGTTCGAATTTGACCTGGTGTGACTGATTTTTTTCTTCTTCTTTGGATTATTTATATCAGAGTCAGAGTCAGAGAGACTTTATTGTCATTTGCACCGCATGTGGTACATGTGATGAAAACGAGATTATGTACACAGGGTCCCAGTTACATCTAACAACAAATGCAAGAGAAAAACAGTAATAACATCTAGGATTAACTAAGAGAAACATCAGCTAGTAATACACTAAGCCCTAATGTAGTAGAAAAACATCATTATAAACAGCAGCACGAACATGAGTCATTATGAGCAGATGGTCACAGATGAACACAGCAACAAGAAACAGATCGGCATCAGCATGATGTGATATTTTGCTGTGTTTATTCTTATTATTTATTTATTCATGAGTCTGACAGCCTCAGGGTAGAAGCTGTTCCTCAGTCTAGTGGTTCTACATATAATATAATAATATTTATGCTGAAAATACTTTGCTTATCAGCGTGATTGGGGTGTAATGTGGTTAAGTGACGTCTTAATTTATTAGGCTTCATGTTGTCCGCTGCTAATATTTTAAGACACAGACACACCGGTCTTTCCTCATCTCCCACCTTCATCACAGTGAAGCCAAGCGCTAAATACGCTTCGTCATATTTCCTCGTCTAAGCTTTCTGGGGACCTGCTTTATCTTCGTCTGTCTTCGCCTTTCTTTTCATCCCTGTTAAATATTTCTCCATGCTGTATCTTCACTGCACTTTCTAAAACTTCTCATGCGCTGCTGTGGCTTCTTACTCTGTGAAAAAACTATTTTGCGCGCTCAGTCTGACAATAACAGCTATGCTCCACAGGTTGGATGTGATGGGGAGGAGAAAGATAAATTTTGGAAAGATTTGGATGAAGTGATAGAGAGTATTCCCAGGGAGGAAAGAGTGGTGATTGGAGCAGACCTGAATGGACATGTTGGTGAAGGAAACAGAGGGGATGAGGAAGTGATGGGTAGGTTTGGTGTCAAGGAAAGAAACCAGGAAGGACAGATGGTGGTGGATTTTGCCAAGAGAATGGAAATGGCTATAGTCAATACCTATTTCCAAAAGAGGGAGGAACATAGAGTGACCTATAAGAGTGGAGGAAGGAGTACACAGGTCGACTACATTCTGTGTAGAAGAGGAAACCTGAGAGAGATTGGAGACTGTAAGGTTGTAGCAGGGGAGAGCGTGGCCAGACAGCATCGGATGGTTGTGTGTAGAATGACTGTTGTTGCGAAGAAGAGAAAAAGAGTAAAATCAGAGAAGAAGACCAAATGGTGGAAGCTAAAGAAGGAAGAATGTTGTGAGAAATTCAGAGACGAGCTGTTAAAGGCTCTGGGTGGTAAGAAAGAGCTTCCAAGTGACTGGGCTACTACAGCAACAGTAATTAGAGAGACAGGTAGGAAGGTACTTGGTGTGTCATCTGGACAGAGAATGGATGATAAGGAAACCTGGTGGTGGAATAGTGAAGTGCAGGACGCCATTCAAAGAAAGAGATTAGCCAAGAAGAAATATGACAGTGAGAGGACTGAAGAGAGGAGACAGGAATATAAGGAGATGGGACATAGAGCAAAGAGGGAAGTAGCTAAGGCAAAGCAGAGGGCGTACAATGAGTTATATGGGAGACTGGACACTAAAGAGGGCGAGAAGGACTTGTACCGATTGGCAAGACAGAGGGATCAGGCTGGAAAGGATGTGCAGCAGGTTAGGCTTATTAAAGATGGGAATGGGAATGTTCTAACAAGTGAGGAGTGTGTGATGGGAAGATGGAAGGATTACTTTGAGGAGCTAATGAATGAAGAGAATGAAAGAGAAAGAAGAGTGGAGGTAATAGAAACGGTGGACCAGGAAGTGGGAAAGATTAGTGAGGGTGAAGTCCGGAAAGCTCTGAAAAGAATGAAGAAGGGGAAGGCAGTAGGACCTGATGACATACCAGTGGAGGTTTGGAAATGTCTCGGAGAGATGGCAGTGAGGTTTTTGACTCAAATATTTAATGGAATATTTGAGGGTGAGAAAATGCCTGAGGAATGGAGAAGAAGTGTGCTGGTTCCCATTTTTAAGAATAAGGGTGATGTACAGAGTTGTAGCAACTACAGGGGAATTAAGTTGATGAGCCACACAATGAAGATCTGGGAGAGAGTTGTGGAAGCAAGACTTAGACAAGATGTGACTATCTGTGAGCAGCAGTATGGTTTCATGCCAAGAAAGAGCACCACAGATGCCATCTTTGCTTTGAGGATGTTGATAGAGAAGTACAGAGAGGGTCAGAAAGAACTCCATTGTGTGTTTGTGGATTTAGAAAAAGCATATGACAGGGTACCAAGAGAAGAGGTGTGGTATTGCATGAGGAAATCTGGAGTGGCAGAAAAGTATGTTAGACTGGTACAGGACATGTATGAGGACAGCAGGACAGTGGTGAGATGTGCTGTGGGTGTGACAGATACCTTCAAGGTGGAGGTGGGATTGCATCAAGGATCGGCTCTGAGCCCCTTCTTGTTTGCTCTGGTGATGGACCGACTAACAGATGAGGTCAGGCAGGAATCCCCATGGACTATGATGTTTGCAGATGACATTGTGATCTGTGGTGAGAACAGGGAACAAGTGGAAGAGAACTTGGAGAGGTGGAGGTATGCTCTTGAAAGAAGAGGAATGAAAGTCAGTCGTAGTAAGACAGAGTACATGTGTGTGAATGAGAGGGAGGCCAGTGGAACAGTGAGGCTACAAGGAGCAGAGGTCACAAAGGTGCAGGACTTCAAGTACTTGGGGTCCACTGTACAGGAAAATGGGGAATGTGGTAAAGAGGTGAAAAAGAGAGTCCAGGCAGGATGGAGTGGATGGAGAAAAGTTTCAGGAGTGATTTGTGACAAAAAGGTGTCAGCAAAGGTCAAAGGAAAAGTTTACAAGACAGTGGTGAGACCAGCTATGTTGTATGGTCTGGAGACAGTGGCATTGACAAAAAGACAGGAGAAAGAACTGGAAGTGGCAGAAATGAAGATGCTGAGGTTCTCCTTAGGAGTGACAAGGATGGATAAGATCAGGAATGAGATCATCAGAGGTACAGCACATGTTAAACAACTGGGAGATAAAGTTAGGGAGGCCAGACTGAGATGGTTTGGACATGTCCAGAGGAGGGACAGTGGGTATATTGGTAGAAGGATGTTAGAAATGCAGCTGCCAGGAAAAAGACAAAGAGGAGATATATGGATGCAGTTAGAGAGGACATGGAGGTAGTTGGAGTGAGGACAGAGGATGCAGAGGACAGAGTGAGGTGGAGGAGGATGACTCGCTGTGGCGACCCCTGAAAAGGGAAAAGCCGAAAGAAGAAGAAGAAGAAGAAGTCTGACAATAACAGCGCCACTCTCCCTACTGACGTGGATGTGTAATTACACTTACCTGTTCATACAGTTCAATATTATTAAAATGTAAACACTCAACAACAAACCTATCAAAAGTAATGGCAAAAGACTGAAAATAGTTTATATTTTTACAATAAATGCATGTACAAATAAGCTAACAGGGAGTGCCTGTATGTTGTTGTTTTTTTAATTTCATTTTACGCAAGTTGAAGCAGTTGAAAGACTTCAGCTTTAGGGCTTAAAGTTTGTTTACAGAACTCCTTTGTTTTTTTTTTTTTGGAAAAAACCTGTTGTGTTCCTTTATTACAAAGCGATGTTGTTTCCACAGTGCTGTAGTTTTGTAGAATAGGACAATTGTCCGTCATGTTTTAAGTTGTTTGTAGAGTGATGGACACTCAATAAAATGCAGAGATTTGTCAACAGTTTGGTGTATTTCTTTAACTTTGACCTGTTATGTTGTTGCTCTGAGGTGTTAGTAACTGTAATTGGACTATTTCGTGTGATCACTGAGTCGCACACATTCATTCATTCATTCATTCATTTTCTTCCGCTTATCCGGGGTCGGGTCGCGGGGAGTCGCACACAGAGATTCTTTATTGTTGTTCGCAATGGGATGTGTGCAGTGCAGCGAGATTATGTACACAGGGTCCCAATTACATAAAACAATAAAATGTAATAGAAAAACTGTAACATATAAGATATGAACTAAGTTAAAATTTCCTTAAAATACATAGGCACTAACAGCACAGAAACATCACATGAATAGCAGTACAATCATGAGTTTGTATGAGCTAGCAGGTGAGCACGAACGAACACAGCAACATGAACAGATCAGCAGCAACTTCGTGATTATTCACAGCAATGATTACCCTTAGTTGACCTACATGTTTACAAGCGTAGACTGCTTCTTGGGAGACCTTCACAAGATGTTCCTGCCCGCCAATCGGATGTGGGCCCCAAAGCATGATGTTGCAACCACCATGCCTCACAGTTGGCATGGCCTTTGTACCTATAGGCCTAAGTGACATTTATGGATTTTTTCCTATTTTTATAAACCATTTTTGGACTGAGATGACCGTTTCCGTGACCCAGTTTTACACATTTTAAAAGTAAAATGGTAAGTGTAATTACACATCCGCGCCAGTAGGGGCAGTGGCGCTGTTATTGTCAGACTGAGCGCGCAGAATAGTTTTTTCACAGAGTAAGAAGCCACAGCAGCGCATGAGAAGTTTTAGAAAGTGCAGTGAAGATACAGCATGGAGAAATATTTAACAGGGATGAAAAGAAAGGCGAAGACAGACGAAGATAAAGCAGGTCCCCAGAAAGCTAAGACGAGGAAATATGACGAAGCGTATTTAGCGCTTGGCTTCACTGTGACGAAGGTGGGAGATGAGGAAAGACCGGTGTGTCTGTTATGTCTTAAAATATTAGCAGCGGACAGCATGAAGCCTAATAAATTAAGACGTCACTTAACCACATTACACCCCAATCACGCTGATAAGCAAAGTATTTTCAGCATAAATATTATTATATAAATAATCCAAAGAAGAAAAAAAAATCAGTCACACCAGGTCGGATTCAAACCTGGGTCATTTGCATGAAAGGTAGTAGTGTTAACTATTGTCCTATCTGACATATATGGAAGTCTGCAGGTCTACTGTATTTAAAGGAAACGCTCCTCCTGAATTAGTATCGCATTTTAACTACATAAGTATCACGTTTTCACTACATAGTATCACGTTTTAACTACATAATTATCACGTTTTCACTACATAATATCACGTTTTCACTACATAGTATCACATTTTCACTACATAATATCATGTTTTCACTACTTAGTATCACGTTTTAACTACATAATTATCACGTTTTCACTACATAATTATCACGTTTTTACTACATAAGCTCCAAAAAAAAATAATTCATGGTTGAATGCAATACACTTCCGTAGAGGTTCTACGATTTGGTGGATTATAAAATTTTGGTACTTATGTATACAGCTAAAAAAATACACTAGCATCAAATATCCAAATGTATTTTGTGAAAAGATTAAGCTGTTACAATCTCAAAGGGTAAGATGTATTTGTAAAACTGCAATTTAGAACTAGTTTGAAGGGAAGAACTACCTTAATTCAAGGAGTAGGATTGTGGAATAACTTAAAGACAGATGTAGTAATAGGGAAGGGTCAGTTTTAATACTGACCTCCTTTTTACCTTAATTACTTTACTTATTCAGATTGAATAGTAATTTCACGGATTCTTTTCTTTTTCAGTTTACCCAATATTTCTGTGATCTTTATGATGGATAAATAAACAAAGCCATTAAGTGACAGAGACGTTAACTTAGTTGGTATGCCAAAGACACTACCATTTATTTAAAATAAATCACTAAATTAACACCATTACACTTGATTGACATGATTTCACTTTCTTTCAAATTAATACGTCAGCACACTTAAATTCAACACAACAGAATAGGATGTTAAATATTTAGTCTGAGGGCTCTTAGCTTAAATATAGTTTCCAGCTTGAAATTGAGGAGAAAAGAGGAATATGAGGAAAGATGGAGAGATGGAAAGATTAAGGAGGGAAGTTATTTATCTCGAGTGTAACCAGAAATGACACTTTCCATCAGACTTCTGCTAAATCCCAGGTACGTTTGTAAACAGCTCTTTACCTTTTGACGACGGGTCTAATAAAGAGATCACCAGCCTTTCAGGTGCACAGAGTCCTTCCGGCCCTAGTACGTCTGAACTGGTCGTTTACTTTCCAACGTCTCCTGGTTTCGCGTTGGTCATCAGAAAATGTGGCAGCTCCTGGCCTCTGGCTCAAGATACTTTATTCCAGGAAGGAATAAACAAAGTCTGAGCTTACGCTCGTTCGAAGTGGACTCATAACAGCCTGTTATCAGTCCCAGCTGGATGACGAGTCCTTAGCGCGTGACTGGTGGTCATTCAGCTCTTTGGGGAACCTCATCAGGGCATTGAGGTCCTCAGCAAAACTTCTCAGTCCCAGCAACAGCTTAGAACTTTAAGGAAGGAACCCTTGTCTCTTTTTCATTGGTCCGTGGACCAATCGAGCAGTTCACTTGCCGTTATCACAACCCAAGGTTACAGCCAGCAGCAGAAGGAAATTGTTTAGGAAAAGACAGAGAAACTGGAGCCCTTCTCCTGAAAAACAACGGATTAGCTGTCTTCTTATTTCTAAACAAAACAGTCGGGTCTCTCTGACCCGAGACTTCAACTTTAACACAGCAGTGAACACAGTTTAACTCTTACAGAATAACACAGCTTAAAAGCACACATCATGAAAATGACAAGAGTTATTCTTTTGATTACATTAGAATAAAATCAAAGATAGAAATAGTCTCTTTTGGTGACTATATTCTCCGATTACAACTAATGGAATGATTTTGTGGTAAATGTCTTGCTTTACTGAGAGGTCAGTAAAGGTCATCTCTGGAACAGTTCAAAAGTACACAGGTGTAATAAAGTGGACATGGTCATGCCCACTACACAGATGATAAGGAAGCCAAATCAATCCCTGAAATTGGTTAAAGTTGAATTGTTAAACAAATATAAAATAATGTAATTTAATGAGTAATATATACAATTGAAAGTTGAATGAGTTATTTACTCATTATTTATAGAAAAATTTGTCTAAATTCTTATTAGATATGTAAATAAGGAGCAGATTTAATAAGATATTTTCTTCATCTGCTACCTTTAATTTTATATTTTTTTCTGTTTTTCTTTTCCAATTACATATTAATTGTTGTATTTCATTATTGTAAATATGTTGATATATATTTTTTCCAATTACATATATGTTAATTGTTGTAGCTCATTATTATAAAATAAATAAAGTAAATGAATAAATAAAATAAATATTTTTGAACTTTCTCAGCTTGAAATGTAAATATCTAATTTAAATGATAAAATTATTTTAAACGACTTTGGGTAAAAAAAAACTCCACATTTCAGTTTTTTTGTTTATTTGTTGTTTAATTGGGAGTGGTGGCGCAGAGGTTAAGAAGGTGAGCTTGTGATCGGAAGATTGCCGGTTCAAGTTTTTAACTGTGTGTGTTTAAAGTAAGATGTAAGTTTATGTACAGTATAAAGCTCTTATGA
>JBBPBX010034972.1:4017-32314 GCA_038048925.1 Garcialebias charrua
TATATATACACATACAGTATTAAAATAAAATACCACTTGACTATTAAAATGATCAAATTAAGTGTGACAGCAGAAAAGTTAAAATGACAGACTCTGGCTGTTTGAAATGTCCGATCATTCATAATCCACTCAGGAACTGAAAGAAGTGTCAGTGATGTGGAAAAAAATCAGAATCCCCACACTTTATAGCACCCAAGAAACTTGTCACAATTTTCAGACTCCTTAAAAATGTCTTTAATCATCAAGACATCTAAACATTGTTTGTTTTTTCTCTGTTTGTTTGTGCTTCAGGGCTTGAGAAATTACGAAAAGCAAAGTGAACTGAAACTAGACTTAAAATGTTTACAGTAGTCTTATATGAAACACGTTAATCATAATGTATAGCGAGTCATATTTTTAACTGTTACAATACTGTCATTAGATAGACAATTAATTATTGTGTATGATGCAAACCCATTTTGTCAACTGTGCATGTGTTAGTGCAGAGAATACTTCTTTATATTATTTACATTTCTGCTCTGTCTTTTTCACAGAATTGACAAAATCATGTTGCATATGGAGCAGAAATGTAACAGAGGTGTTCCGTTCCATCGGAGTGAGGAGACCTCCGTAATCTCCTGCTGCAACAAACAACCCTCTGATGTGCCCCTGTGCTGAAACACATTCTCATACATGAACACACAAATACTCACACAGCCTCCACCAGAATGAGCAAGCAAGGCTGCAAGCCAAAGTAGGTTTGGCACAGGGCCTAATGATGCCCGGCATGCGTCTGTTCTCAACAACAGTGGGTTAACACCTGCCAACTTTTAGTAAGGTGTAAATATCTCTATTAGCGAGCGACTGATCCCGCGTGTGCTGATCTTGGATCAGAGAAGGGACTGGGTGGCTCTGGTTTCTGTTCAGAACCTTGTAATCACTGGGTCCAATGGGCCTGTTTGGCATGCTGCTCTTTATTGAAGGCAATCTTTTCACATTATGCTGTGCCAGGAAAGAGCAGGTGTATACAAGAACACTGAGCTGTGAAAGGAGGAACTGTGGCATTCATGTTGTGATCTCTTAAACGTTTATTCTCAAACTCTGTCATCAGCAAATGTTTTTTTCCTTTTCTGTTTTGTGTTTAAATTAAAATAAATTTGATGCTGATGTGAAAAGATTTTGGAAGTCCAAGATTCCTCTTTTTAAAGACAACACATTGAATGCAGATGCGATCTGTCTGGAAAAAGCGTCATTACAAACAATCATTCTGCTGGTTTACGGCAAAGCTTTAATTGCTGGATTAAGTTTTACTGTAGTGAGTAAAAATGACCATTGCTGTGATATGTTTTCAACATACCCATTTTTTTGTCTCCTTCTGGCTAACTTGACACTGTTCACAAAAAAAAAGAAACAACTTTATTTCCAGCAGCCAGAGTTCCCTTTCAGTCTGGTTTCTCAGTGCAACATACTTGCTATGGGAATTGCGCCCCCGCACGATTACCTGAAGGAATATAGTCACGCCTTTACGGCTATGGCGTCACCGCCGTGCCAGAGGCCCCACCCTCTGGGTACTTAAGCGGCTGACGCCCATCCATCTTCCTTTTTTGCCCTTCACCTCGCTAAACCTGAACTACCTCTTCGCGGGACTTCTCTGTTGCTTCATCGCTCAACTTGAGGTGAGCTTGCTCCCTGCACAGAGCGCACAGAGAATTATTCCTGCGTATTGCTGGACTAGCGAAAGCTAGTCCGGCACATTTTCTCTTAACCCCGAAGTATTTTCTTCTCCTCTCTCTACAGATTGCTTCGCTCGACGGCACTAACTATGCCACAAGAAAAAAGCTACTTCGCTAACTCCTAGCGAGCTAGCCAGCGAAAGCGACGCGACGGAGGAGACAATTCAAGGGAAAAATAATAATAATAAAAAGATTCTGGAAGGACTCGCTCGCCTTATGCCTGGTCCCCACTGCACAACTCAAAACGCGCCTGCCGTCCCCTTTTGGCCGCTTGTCAGGGTCCCACCAAACCACTGAAGACCGTCTGATGACGTACACTAGGGGGGCAGAGAGGAGGGGTCTAGCTCGTCTTCCGGGTTCAGTTGTTGTGTTAACTGCACCTCGGACGGTCTTTGATGAGATTAAAACGTTTTTTTTTATGTTTGGGGTGATCTACACTGGAGAGAACAGCAGCCTGTCAGCAGCAACTGTAAAAATGTCACGTTTCTTACCGGAGTTTGGTTCCAATTCATGGAGGGTCGATCCGGTAAGTTTAAAAAGTCCAAAAAAAGTCCCGTTGTGGTTGTGTAATCAGATAGCAGAGGCTCTCCCGACTGTTTGCCGGATGCGTCGAGCCTCCAGAGATCAACATTTGGGACGTCGGCGGCTCGACGGCTAGGTTGCTTTGGACGCGCGCGTGCCCGCGAAGGGAACTTCAGGCTGCCGCCGCGCCGCTTCGATCACTCGAATCGCGCCGCTTCCCTGGTCGCCGTGACTCCACGCGTCTCCTCATAGACTTTGAATGTAAACCGGCCGCTTCAGCCGCCCGAAATCGGGGCAGTGGGTACCAGGCATTATCTCGGACATGCCTCAGGAGAAAGGAAAGTGAAAGGCAAGACTTTCAAGAAAAAACAGCGGGACGGCGAGCCCAACTTCGCGCGCCTGTCCCAACAGATGTGGTTTCTCCCTCGTGGCGACGGACACCCATGAGGTCTGTCCAGTCTGCCTGGGAATGCTTCACGCAAAAACTGCGCTGGATGCGCCCGAATTTTGCCCACACTGCAACCTGATGCTGGATGCGGTGCTGCGGCACCGGGTTGACCTCGTCACCAAAGCCATGGGCACTTCAGCAATACCAGTGGATACGGACACCACGGAGCCTCCCACGCCAGAGCTCGAGAACATGGCTCTACATGACAGCACACGAGTCGAATGGGGTGATAGCCCTGACGTGCTGGCTCCTATGGTGGACCTAACAGTCGAGTTCGACACTCGAGGCATGATGAACGAGATCTCGATTTCGGCCTCAGGCGAATTTTCAGCGGAGGAAGCAGACGTGGAACTGGAGGATCAGGGAGAAGATCTCTCCCAGACCCCGGTACCTGTGCTCCCAGAAACCGACTTTTCCACCCCTGCTCTGTTCGACCTGTGTCACAGAGAGCAACGGACGCGCTGCACATCCCATGGCCCGAGCCTCCGCCTCGCCAACAGGTCACGAGGCTGGCAGGAAACTATTTTTACTCGAAGCAGCAGGACGCCACGAGGCAAAGGATGCCAGTGTTCCCGGACTTCCTCACAAAACTAACTCGCACCTGGGCTCAACCAAGAGCCCCCATGCTCCTTCCCCTCTCACAGTTCCTCGACGTCGATGGGATGGATGAGGTGGGAATAGCTAACGTGACTCAGATTGAGGACACACTAGCGTCTCACCTGGCTCCTAAGTCATCCGGGACAAAACCAACTCTCCCCAGCAAGGCTTGTCGAGCTTCAGCGTCTCTACTCGAGAAGTGCTACAGAGCTCAGGGACTTGCGTCCGCGTTGATGCAGGCTTACCTAGCGGAAAAGCTGCAGCAGCTGCAGGTAACAACGGACAAGCAGGCGGCCGCCGACTTGCCGGACGAAGCCCGCAGGGCAACAGACTTTGTGCTCCGTATGATGGGGACAGCTGCTGTTGCTCAAGGCAGGGGCATGGTGGAAGTGGTCATCACGATTCACCACCTGTGGATGACTTTAACGGATCTCCCTGAGGGACAAAAGGTGCCTTTTCTCCACCACTCGATAGAGCCGACGGGATTATTTGGTAAAGCTTTGGAGCGAATTCAGACCAAGCTGGACCAAAGGTGCAGACAGGCCGAAGCTCTCCGGGTGGGCATTCCCCAGAGAAGCTTCCCCCCCCCCCAAGGGAGTCTGCTGGAGGCAGACCTACGTAGCCTCGACACCGCTCGGCAACGCGTATCCCACCGCAGAAGCGGCCAGCATACGAGGAGGAGCCCTGACAGAGATCCCCGCCGGGCCAACCTCGCACCGAGCACGCATGGAGCAAAAACAGGTTTGTTCCCCACCAGGCGGTCAGACACAGGGCCTCCTCGGCGAACCGGGACACCAGACAGAAACGTGTCTGATGAACAAGGTCCACGATCCCACATTACACAATCACTCGCCCACGTGGTACTGGGAATGATCCCTTCATGTCCAGATTTTATTTGTAACAGGTACAAAATGCTGGTAAGTCTATTGCATGCACAAATCATGCTCTCTCTGCTGTGAGTGACATAGAATCATGTACGTCATTGCACATAAGCACGAATAAAGCTCATAAAACAGCCCCTCTCTGTTTTATTGACTAAGAAAAACAACAACACACAAATAACTTCAGCAGCACAGGTCCCTCTGGCCTGCCAGCCGTCATAAAGGGAGGGGGCCATTTCCCCCCTCTCCCTCATGGCCCATGGGGTATTAGCCTAATCAATAAACCCTAGCAGGGTGCCTCTGATTCGTCTGCAGTAAACAGACACAGAGGCATCTGCAAGCACCTCCCACACCCTTCACGGAGACAGGTGAGGAGGGTCACGTGCTCAAGCCCCCTCTCCATTGTGAGTGACGGGGCAGCCAATACACTAACCAGGTGAACACGTGACATGTCCGCAGCTCAGAGAGTCATGCCGACAGAATCTAACGACGGGGGAGGGGGCACGTCAGATGCCCACAGGCAGCCACAAGCTTCACACCTTCACAGCAGCAATGGTGTTCGAGCTGCTGTGCATATAAACAAATCGGAGCCAAATCAGATCTCCCTTCCTGTTTTTTGAAGGGGATTGGGCTCTCTATCACCAAATAATCTGAAGTTTGCCAAACTAAAAGGAGCATCCCCACGTTCTCATGTTGCAACTGCCCCTTTATTATTAATGAGGGACACGTAATGTCAAAGCAGTGATCAGACAGCACGTGACCTTCCTCTCTGTGCTGACCCAGCTTTGCTTTCAAACAAAATTCTCCCAACGGCTGAAACACATCGAGACTGGCTCTTCTCCACATCGAGAGGAGCTAGTTGAGGTGGCTCGGGCATCTGGTTAGGATGCCTCCTGGACGCCTCCCTGGTGAGTTGTTCCGGGTATGTCCCACCGGGAGGAGACCCAGAGTAAGACCCAGGACACGCTGGAGGGACTATGTTTCTCGGCTGGCCTGGGAACGCCTTGGGATTCCCCCAGAGGAGCTGTTCCAAGTGGCTGGGGAGAGGGAAGTCTGGGCCTCCCTACTTAGGCTGCTACCCCCGCGACCCGACCCCGGATAAGCGGAAGAAAATGGATGGATGGATGGATGGATGGGTGAACCACAAACCACGGTCGGTTTGCCTGGTTCCGACGCTCTGTTAAAGCCAAGGACCAGTAAACTGGACCATTCCAAAAAACGGATTGGAGTCAGGAGGTCTGCTCGTTTACAGAACTTGCAGTCTCACAGTCTCATGACCCCAAACTTGGAGGGGGAAAATAGACTTTCTGCTCTAACTCTGCCTAATATGGATGACAGGTTGCATATGCCCTCGATTACCTTCGAGCAGAGCAGCCTGGTAGCACATCAGCAAGGAAGCCCTCTTCCCAACTTGGTTGACCCCCAGGGGTTCATAGCCTCCAGGGCCCTTGGAGGAGAACTGGATGCACCAACTGCTCTTCTTCAGGGCCAAACTATGTCACCAGAAGGGGCAGTCCTGCCGCTTAGGCCAGGAACTGTCAAAAATGTCAGCTTGTTGGCAGAAAAGAACAAGCTGATGGTGTCAGGCCTGTAGGAAAATGTGGTAAAAACCATACAAAACACCCGTGCTGTGTCAACACAGTCTCTATACACACAGAAGTGGCATATTTTTGAAGCATGGTGCTCAGAAAGAAATATTATTTCTTATGCATGCGACTTGGCTCAGCTCCTGACCTTCCTTCAGGACCTACTGGAAAAAGGTTGTTCTTACTCAACGATTAAAGTTTTCCTATCAGCTATTTCAGCCTCTCACAAAGGCTGGGGACACAGGACACCTGGAGCACATCCAATCATAATAAGATTTATGAAAGGTGTGCTTCGGACTAAACCACCCAGCAGGATTCTGACCCCTGGTTGGGATCTTGGCCCGGTCTTGGAGGCTCTCTGTGACCCCCCATTCGAGCCACTGACCGAGGTTAAAATAGATTTGTTATCTTATAAAACCGCTCTACTCCTGGCACTTTGCTCGGCGAAATGCGTGGGTGACCTCCATGCATTGGCCCTCATGCACGAACATGTTCGTATTTTTATCCTAAATTTCTCCTACTTTTGTTCGTACGAAGCGTTCGTACGAACATGCCACGTCAGATTCAACAAACTCTTCTATCCACAGGAAAAGTGTGTAAACGAGCTGCGTAAATTTAATGAATCCCACCTGTTCTATCCACCTGCGCGTGCTCGCGGAGAGGTCATTTACATAATTCCCACCCCTCAAAACACCATATAAGGCCACGTTTCCTGCCTTTTGACAGCAGGAAGTGTCCATTCATTCAAAATCAAGAAGTAAAAAGAACTTCACGCGTTCGGAGATTGAAGTTCTGCTCTCAGTCGCGCTGTGGCGCACCGCTACCCCCCCCCCCCCGCAAGTGTCGGATGGTCAAATATTTTTAATTTTAGTGTAAACAACTGTGTTACATTATAGTTTCACTTATTCAGAAGAGCGCACCGCTACCCCCCCCCCCGCAAGTGTCGGATGGTCAAATATTTTTAATTTTAGTGTAAACAACTGTGTTACATTATAGTTTCACTTATTCAGAAGAGCTGTGGCGCACCGCTACCCCCCACCCCCCGCAAGTGTCGGATGTGTTTTTGAACAGAAGCATTTTAAAATGTCTCGAAACTACAGTTAACTTCATATTAATATTGTAGTGCATATGTTGTGTCTCCCGTGGGTCGTACAGTATCAGAAATCAAGAATAAATGGTTTGATCTGAAAATGGCTTCAAAGAAACGTCTCGCCGCAGCACGGACAGGAGGTGGTCAAGGAATAGTCTGCGTTACCGAGATGGATGGACAATAAATGCCATGCTGCGCAAGACGCGTGCCAACATGTTTTGCAGCACAAATGAGTCATGCGCGCTCCTCCTGGTCATCGCGCAACCACATTCTGCAGGTTATATTTCGAATCAGATATAATAATCTATTGCTCCGATGGTGTTTGGCACAGCAGTCCAGCAATAGCATGAAAATCAGTCTTAATTCGTACTTGTTCTGCGGCGGTGTATGGGAATTTTATGTACCTGGGTGTTAATATGAGGAGGGCTTTGATGACCAAGGGGAGCGCACGACTCACTGAAGCCTGCGCGACACACCAGACAAATTAAACTTAAAATTATAATTCTAATTCAAACAGAATAACCTATTGTCAAGAATAATTATGGTGCGTGATTTTTTTAAACCCAAAATATTTTCTAAATAACGAAATATGAAGTTATTAGTGGGGAAATTCCGTCTGGATGACAGCAGACTGACGCTCCTAAAATATACGACAGGTCCGGACCACTCGTAAATTTTGTTCGTATCTGAAAAAAATCGTAGGATACGAAAACATTGTTGAATGCCACAAATGATCTAAATCACTCGTACACACAGTTTAAGAACAAATCTGTGCGTACGAACAGTTCGTGCAGGACTGCCGTATATTTTAGGAGCGTCAGTCTGCTGTCATCCAGACGGAATTTCTCCACTAATAACTTCATATTTCGTTAGTTAGAAAATATTTAGAGTTTAAAAAAGTCACGCACCACAATTGTTCTTGACAATAGGTTCTGTTTGAAGTCGAATTATAATTTTAAATGTAATAATGACTAACGGATTAAAGTATTTAAATTAAAATCAATTTGTTATCAATGCCGTTTTCTAACACTACAATATCAATATGAAGATCTCAAACTGAAACCAACTTAAATTATGAATTAATTTAAGTTTAATTTGTCTCGGTAACGCAGACTTCGGTAACGCAGACTTTAGGTTGACCTCCTCCTGTTGCAGTCATAGCTGTCAGATAGCTCAATCAGTAAAGCGTTGCGTCGCAGTGCCGAACCTTATGGGTTCGAGTCCCACATGGGACAACGTTTTTTTTTCTCCTTTTAATTCATTCCAGATTTAAAAAACACAAGAAAACTATTTACAATACAACAAGAAATGAAGCATAAAGTCTTTTTAATCTGGAATGAATAAATAATCTAAAGAAAGAAGAAAAAAAAATTAGTCATACCTCGTGGGACTCGAACCCACGAGTTCTCGATAAGCAGTGCGATGCTTTACCCAGTTTGCCACCAGGTTGTATGTATATTTGAAGGTCCACATTTCTTATAAACAAACATTCTTTGGCTTTAGTTGGTCATTTACTCCCATGAGTGACGCTGCTAATAAGGACAGATTTTCTTTTCTTGACTTCAGAGAGCAGAACTTCAAACTCCGCACCGGTAGAGTTCTTCTTTTTTACTTTTCGCTGTCATTTTATGAACGAACACGTTTTGCCTCTGAGGCAGGAAACGTAGCCTTATATGGTGTTTTGAGGGGTGGGAATTATGTAAATAACCTCTCCGCGTGCACGCGCAGGTGGATGGAACAGGTGGGATCCATCAACTTTACGCAGCCCGTTTACACACTTTTCCTGTGGATAGAAGGGTTTGTTGAATCTGACGTGGCATGTTCGTACGAACGCTTCGTACGAACAAAAGTAGGAGAAATTTAGGATAAAAATACGAACATGTTCGTGCATGAGGGCCATTGTCTGTATATCCAATGTGTACCAGATTCGCCCCTAACGGGTCAAAGGTCACTTTAAGGCCTAATCCTGCATACACTCCCAAGGTCTTGACTTTGAACCACAGGAGTCTAGACTTTGATATCTCCTCCTTCCCAACTGCTCCCACCCTCACTCAGGAACAGGAAAGGCTGAAGGCTCTCTGCCCCATGAGAGCTTTACGCACTTACATGCAGAAAACAGCCGAATGGAGAAAAACAAATCAACTGTTCATCTGCTTTTCAGCACCTGCTACTGAAAAGGCCCTATCAAAACAACGCCTTTCACATTGGGTGACTGAGGCCATTAAAAGGGCGTACAGTAGCAAAGGTCAACAGGTGCCCTCTGGGGTACACGCTCACTCCACTCGGGGCTTGGCCACTTCCTGGTCATTGTTCAAGGGTGTACCAGTTGCAGAAATCTGCGCTGCTGCGAACTAAAGCTCATTAAACACTTTTGCAAAGCATTACAGTTTGCAAAGGTGGGCACAGACCGCTAGAGAGCTCTAAAGCGCTAATCCGCTTACAGCGGACCTAAACTATTTGTCAGCGTTTTTGTGGTTTGACTAACTTTTATAATTCATAAGCGGATTTGTGCTATTTTTATTTAAAATGCAGTACCGCTAATAACTAATTATCTATCAGTAAAAACAAAAAAACTTATGTACAGGCTCTTACGCTGGCTCTCGTAGCTGCTTGTTTTACCTTTTTCCCCCTTGGTGATGGAGCAGAGAGGAGGGGGGAGGGAGCAGAGGGGAGAACAGACGCGGATCTACCATGTAGGCAAATGATGCCGTTGCCTGGGGATCCCAATCAGCAGGGGCCCCGGCGTCGCCCCGCCCCGGCCAGTCACCTACATCACTAACATTGCTCCTGCTTCTTAATGTACATTTAACATAAAAATAATTATAGTTACGATGAAAACGATCATTAAAAACGCAATACAAAAACCGGTCAATTTCTGTATCCCCCTGCTAAAAATGGACTATTCCATCTTGACATCTTCCGGGTCAGAGGTGAACTCGGGTGCTAACGCTCTGTGGCTAGCTGGTTGTGCTCGGTCTCTTCATAAATTATGGGAGAACCCCGCTGTATCAAGCTAAATTAACGCGGCCGGAGGATTGTATTCTGTGTTTTGTGTCGACCACTCGACGGTGAGTCGTTCGTTTTATGTATTTGGGTTCCTTTTATGAAATAGAAATGCGGTGGCGACACACCCATGTATTTGAGATTTAAAAGTGGTCTTAATGATTAAAAGATCATTCTCTTTTTGTTAATTTCGTGGCCGAATAGAATATATATACGTAAAGTATTAAATAAATCCTTTGATTTTTGTAATTTCATCCTTTTAGGATCATTTTAGTTACTTTTCATTAAATCTGTTGACTGCCTATAGAAATTTTGATAACAGTTTAGTCCTGTGTATAAAGTAATGCTAATTTTTGTTTTGTTTATGACCTTGTTTAGGTCAGGGTTTTTTTCACCCCCTGTTCCCACCCAGGATGGCAAGCTACCGGATCCCCGCAGCTGTGCGGTAGGACTTAAATTGCACCAAACTATTTGTTTTTTTCTGGACATATTACCCTGGATCATGAACTACAAACTACCAGATTATTGATTGATGGACCTTTAATCATCCGGGATTCAAGAACTGATTTAAAATAGAAAAAAAAAGAACTCTTGGGTGTAATCAGGGTCTGTTTTGTTGTGTGTATTTTGTCTATTGGTTATACTCAAAGAAAATGATTATTATTACAAACAATATTATTATAAATACCTTCCTGTCTATTGGTTATACTCAAAGAAAATGATTATTATTACAAACAATATTATTATAAATACCTTCCTAAGTCTATACAATACAAACAACTTAAAACTTGCTTCTTGTCTGATGGTGTTTTATTTTAGAATTAGCGGTTTAGAATTTAGCTTCCCCTAATTTTCATAAGACATTAGTGCTTTTGAAATTGCGGACCTAAATAAATTAATTAGTGCTTTAGAAATAGCGGAACTAATTTTTGGATTAGCGCTGCCCAGCACTGACAGTTTGGATGTTACTGCATGTGACGTCACTCAGGCTGTCCTTTCTAACACACAGTAGAAAGTAGCCTTGAGATGCCTGCTGGTCAAGGGCAGACGTTCACTCTAGCATGCATTTTACTGAGCATTTCAAGGGCGTGAATGGATTACGTTCCCATAGCAAGTATGTTGCACCGAGAGACCAGACTGAAAGGGAACAGAAAGTTATGCACCATAACTCATGTTCCCTGAAGGAAGGGAACGAGGTGCAACATATCTTGCCCTTTCAATGCTGAAAGCTCGATGAAGTGCAATTTCGGAGGAAGATGGATGGGCGTCAGCCGTTTAAGTACCCAGAGGGCGGGGCCTCTGGCGCGGCGGTGACGCCATAGCCGTAAAGGCGTGAGTATATTCCTTCAGGTAATCGCGCGGGGGCGCAATTCCTATAGCAAGTATGTTGCACCTCATTCCCTTCCTTCAGGGAACATGAGTTATGATGCATAACTTTCAGGTTTGTTTGTTTTTGTCTTAACTTGTTAAAATCCTGATGCACTCTGTTATTTTGCCTCTCAAGAGTTGAATCAAAAAGTTACATTTAATTTTTTCAGTTATGACCTTTAAACCAGCTTCCCACCCGAGCTAAAGGCTTTATTTAAATATGGTCTATGTTTGGATGCTTCTCAGGACTGCATCCAAGCAAGGTTTATTATCCCCCACTCATAATCCCTGCTTTGTTTTTACAGCAGCCATTGAATTTGCATTCACATTTATAACCCTTTGTCTCATATTGAAAATATGGAGCGCATTGTCCAGGGTTGGTTTATTTGTCATATGCAAAAATCAACACAAGGTCAAGAATGCAATGAAATGCTGAGGACAAAAAGAACCATCTCGACTCACCGAAAAAAACAAGAAGAAGAAGAAATACCAAAGCGTGCAGCAAAAAATTAAAAATCAAGGCGTCAAAAGTGAAAAAGAAAAACGTCTACCATGTGGTTCGGTTAGCAGTGAGGTTCTTTCAGCAGCATGGTTCTGTTCTGTTAGCGGCGTGGTCTTGCTAGCAGTGTTAGCAGGTCTTGTTCCAGGTCCCGCTACCAGCTCGATGGTAATGAACACAGCAGCAGCTGCCCTTTCAGACTGCCCTCCATGACCTGGTCCGGCAGATGGAGAACATCCAAGGTTTTCCCCGCAGATCCAAACAGGACCGTAGAGTTTGGTTCAGGTGGAGGATCATGGAGATGGCTGCCATGACAGACTGGAGCCTGAAGCTGGAGGGGGGCAAGGAACTGAACCACGATGGCATGATGGCATGATGGCAAGGCAGCGACACAGAAAACTCCAAAAGTGTGTCGCCGTCATACCTGTAGTGTGAGTGTTTTTTTCATTCAACCTTTATTTAAACAGATAAGTCACACTGAGCCTCAAAGACTCATTTACAAGTGAGATCTGTTGGACAGAAAATAAAAGTGGTGAAAAATGACACATAGGGTTTGGAGACAAAAAGAATTCCTAACACATTTTTTGACCTCTGCTTGAAGGTAAAAAATGTGGTAATGAAAAAAATCTTGCACATAAGCACATAATGACACCGACATTACGCAGAGGGAGGGGGAGGGGACTCAAAGGCGGTGAGCATGCCAGCTCATAGAGGCACTACAGAGTTCAGATAGAAACACTCAGTTCATAGTCTCACAGTCTGAGCCAGTCATTACTGACTCGACTTCAACTGGTTCAGAATTCTGCTGCTCGCCTTTTAACTGGTACTAGAAAACATGAACACATCACCCCTGTCTTAAAATCACTACACTGGCTCCCAGTTTGTTTCCGGATTAAGTTTAAGGTTATTTTGTTTGTTTTCAAATGTCTTCATGGTCTCGCCCCACAGTATCTGTCCGACCTTCTCCAGCCGTACATTCCCTCACGCTCTCTGAGGTCAGCAGATCAGCTGCTGTTGGTCATCCCAAAGTCCAACAGGAGGCTGAGAGGTGACCGAGCATTCTCAGTCGCTGCCCCTAAACTGTGGAACGAGCTGCCTTTGCACGTCAGACAAACTGACTCACTTCCTGTTTTCAAATCTGCTCTGAAGACAATTTTTTTCTCTTTGGCGTTTAACACAGCTTGAAATGTTGGTTTTATGGTTTTTAAGTTTTTGTTTTATAGTTTTTACTGTTTGCTGTTTGATCTGGTAATTCATCACTTTTATGGTATTTGTTGAGTTTATAGTTGTATGTTTGTTTGTGTTAGTGTACAGCACTTTGGCCAACGGTGTTGTTTTAAAGTGCTTTATAAATAAAGTTGTATTGTATTGTATTGTATTGTATTGTATAACAGTAGTTCCCTCTGGAGATCTGTGCACACTAATGGGGGGGGGCTGACGAGGATGGCCAGAGGCGAGTCCAAAGTCCTGAAATGATGACAGAATGTTTATTCAGCTGGGCTCCTCTGAAAAGTCTGTGGAAGTCCTCAGCAGAAGGGTTGGGAGGGGTGAGAGCATCAGGTTTACAAAACTTCTGCAGGCGTGTTGAGATAAGACGGCCTGTCAAGGCCAATCAGGGAGCCAAATTTCAGATAAACACGATTGTTTTGGGGACAGGAAGAACTTTAATGACATCTACCTTCAGTCTGTGTCGGTCCACTCGCTTCCAAGATGTCCAAATTAAAATGACCATACCAATGGAACGTGCCTGAGAAAATCCCTGAGATGTAATCCATTCAGCCAAAAGTCTGGATTCGCGAGACATGAACCAATCCATCATGTAAGGCAGGCAGCCTGACCAGGTCCAGATTTGCCGCCAACGTCTTCCTTGTGTGTTGATAGACCAGGAACCAGCCGAATCCAAAAAGCAGGACCCGTTTCAATTAATAATAATAATAATAATCTTTATTTGTATAGCACCTTCCTACAATGCCTTGCATTGGCCAAGGTGCTTAACAGGACAGAAAATATAAAAACCAGTACAATAAATCAGGGAAAATAAAATAAAAACAACAGCAATAAAAGGAGGCAATGGAAATAAAAAAGCTACATACTAAAATACCAAAAGTAATAAAAGTTACACACTGAAAGCTTTTTTGAACAAGTGGGTCTTCAGTCTGGTTTTGAACAGAGTCAGATCAGAGGTGGCACGCAGCTCAAGGGGGAGACTGTTCCAGGCTTTTGGGCCGGCAACAGAAAAGGACCGGTCTCCCCATTGTTTGTACCTTGAGCGAGGCACCTCCAGCAGGTGTTGACTGGCAGATCGTAAAGCTCTGCCGGGCTGATGGACTTTCAAAAGTTCTGAGATGTAGAGAGGTGCAAGTCCATTCAGAGCTTTGAAAACAAACAGCAGCAGCTTGAACTGTATCCTGAACTGAACCGGGAGCCAGTGTAAAGAGGACAGGACAGGAGTGATATGTTCATATTTTCGTGTGTTGGTCAAAAAGCGGGCGGCAGAGTTCTGTACAAGTTGTAAACGGGAGATAGAAGATTGATTAATTCCAACATACAAAGCATTACAGTAATCAAGTCTGGAGGTCACAAAGGCATGGATGGCTTAAAATGACCATACCAATGGACCTTCCAGACCAATTAAGTATGTGTCCTTAAGATCCACAGATGACCAGAGTCACATCATCAAGTCTTGCAAGTCGATGAGCTATCCAGCTGTGTGCATGCCAACTGGGCAAATCGGCTCGCCTACAGCCTGTCTTCTTTTTTGAAGAAATGTTGTCAGTTGTGTTGAGGGACCAACTGAGCAAAATTGAAGTCCATAGTTATGATTCGGAAGATTTTGTAGAAGAGAGGCTCTCAGACAGTTTCACAGACAAGACAAAGCAAAAGCAAAGCGGAGACCAAGAGGAGACGTCCGCCCTTGAGAAGAGCAAGTTTTGGGTGTAAATTGTAGGTGCAAAAGTTAAAACAACAACAACAGGAACAAAAATTAAGATTGAGTAAAAGCGGAGCTCATATCAGTGTGGCCATACTGCGGTGCTCGTGATGTCACACAATTTAAAAATAATAATTAACAGATGGTGGTCCATTGGACACACACTGTATATAACAGACACTGGATATAAACATCATAACCCATACTGGATTTGCATATTTTTTGCAAAAGCCATTGTCACATTTCATTATTTCGCACTGAACAGTATATTCCTTTGAGAGATTAATATGATGCCAGTGTGAACTTATTCATGAAAGAACATTATCACACAACATACTTCAGTAGCACTATAGGCCCAAGTAAGTCTTCTCCTACTGAACACTGGTGGAATGTTGTACAATACAGACAAGGAGGGAGATAAAATAACTGGCAAGTTGCTGGCTTTTTGGCTCACATTTGTATTTTTGATGTTGTTTTTTGTTTCATGTGTGATTTTGCTGCAGGGTGTGTTCCCTGCATTTTTATTTTTTGCAATGAGTTTGTGGTAATGTTTGAATTGCAATCTTGTCATGTTCTCCTTGACTATCTTCTGAGTTTTTTTTTTTTCTTTTCTTTTTGGTATTACAGTACTTCCTGTCACTCTGCTTTGGTAAATCTCAGTCTGGCAGTGTTAGTATTTCAGCCTGACCTAGGCTTCCCTCTTCACTTTCCCTTTAAACCCATTTTCTCTGGGTGGAACTATGTGCTGGCTGGATGTCTGTTCTGTATCACTAGGTGCCACCACATTTTCTGGTCCAATCGTCCTACCTAAAGCCTATGATCTCTTTGACTCACCACTGTTTAATCTCTGTTCAGACCATCTTCATTGGCACCTGATTGAACTGTTAAACTGATGTTCACAGCGGCCCTTTTTTGAATTTTCATGTTTGAACGCAAGGACTTCATGAGACAACTGCACATAGCTGAACTCTTGGATTCCCTTTGCAGTTCATTCTTTAGTAAAAAAAAAAAAAAAAGATGCCCAAGGATTAAGTTAGTGCTTTAGGTATTTCACAAGCCTAAAAGAGACAGGATGCCACATTTATGTGGAGTAGAGATGCATTCGGGCCCCAAAAATCCGATCCGACTTGGCCCCAGCCTGCAGTCATCATTTCCAAACCCGACCCGACAAATTAACAGTAATTACAGGTCTGAACTGCCGGGGGCCGGGCTTAGGGCTAAGGTTAAAAATGACAGCTCTAATGTGGATCCACCACCTACAAGGAGAACTGTTGAGGTTGGGTGCGATGCAACCCGGACCGCAACTAAAATAGAATCCCTGGTTGTGCCAGTGCCTGGTAGCATACACTAGCTCTAGGGGCATGGGATGACATTTCACTGGCAAATAAGGAACTGGAGCTTGTGTGTGATACCAACTTGATGAAGTTGGGCTCACATCTATGTACAGCTTGAGCTTTGGAACCCAACTCCTAGAGAGAGGCTGGTCTCTTTTCTACTCTGGAATTGCTCAGCTATATAATATGCTGGTGAAGATTCTCAGTCATCCAGGACATAATAAAATAAAATAAACGTTCAATACAAAAAGAACTGGGGCCTCATGTACAAAGACTTGCGTGGACTTCTTACTGAAACGTGACATACGGTCAAATCCAGAAAACGGCGTACGCACAAAAAAATCCAGATGTATCAAACTGTGCGTACGCCGGAATCCACGCACATTGCTTTTGTACATCACAATCAACGTGGAATTGAGCGCACATGAGAGAGTGGCCGACTCCGCCTTTGACACGCCTCCATATAAATATGCAAATTCATTTAAATATGCCCTGCACCAGAGGAATGTCGTCTTGTCCCATCATGCATCACGTTCTTCAACTGCTAAAACAGCTAAAAATAAACAAAAAACAAGAATTTAAGCTGTGCAAAACTATTCAGTCTTTCTGTTTTTTATATTTTTTGCAGGTTATATTCTAATTGCGTCCATGTGGATGTAATAATTGTTAATCATGTGTGTTTGGTGTGAACAATGATGATTTTCACATCATGAACAGTTTCTCAGAATCACCTCTAGGTGTCGCCAATGGAACCAAAACCACAGAAACGTGCGTACGCCAGCCCTGGAGCTGGCGTGGGGCTGCGCACATTTCCACGTTCAGTTCTGTTTTGATACATACGGAGTTTTGCGTGGAAAATGGCGTACGCAAGGTTTTTGTGCGTACGCACCGTTGACACATGAGGCCCCTGGACTTTATTTGTAACAGAAGACGTTTCGCTCTTTTGATTTATTTTTATTTATTTATTTATTTATTTATTTATTCATTTTATAAAAACACACAACAATAATACATACAGTAGAAGAAAATAAAAACAGACAAATAAAATGAAAGGCGGCAGAAGAAGAAAAAAATCGTATTTTTTCTGCCCCTTATACTCCAATAAACAATTCATATAACCAACTCTTTTGATTTTCATAACTTAGTTTCAACCTACAATAAACTCTTCATACAACCAACTCACTTGATTTCCAAGAAAAGAAAAGAACAACTAAATTTATAATTTTTAATTTTATATTGTATATTTTATATATATATATTTTATACCTTCCGCATCACATACAACAGTTAAATTCAAATATATTCAAATGTATAATTTTAACCGATTAAGCTTAATCAGTCTTTTGAAAGCAGCCAGTGAATCAATCTCTTTAATGTCTGATTCCAATTCATTCCATAACCCTATTCCTCGAATTAGGGTAGATCTTCCCCGTGAACTAGTCCTAAAATATGGTTTAACAAAAAGATTCACCCCCTTAAGATTATAACTGCTCGTTCTTCTGACAAAATATTTTTGAATATTTGAAGGAAGTGCATTATTTTGTGCTTTGTACAAAACTAACAAAATATTATAATCAACTAAATCATAAAACTTCAGCAGTTTCATTTGATAAAACAAAATGCTTGATGGATGATGGAAATACTTTCTGGTAATAATTCTAATAACTCTCTTCTGTAATATAAAAATAGGCATTGTAATTGATTTACACGCTGTACCCCAGACGTTAACACCATAAATTAAGTGCGGCATAAATAATGTATTATACAACAAATAAAGTGCCTTATCATTTAATAAATCTTTAACTCGGTAAAATATTGCAATAGTTTTAGATAATTTAGTTTTAACTGAATTTATGTGTTGTTTCCAGCATAATTTATCATCAATGGTGATACCCAAGAACCTCACCTCATAAACTCTCTGAATCTCAGATCCATCAATTAAAAAAGGTACATCGATCGATTTATTTTTATTACTGAATATCATGTAACTGTTAACTGTTAAATGATCTTGATCCTAAAAAATCTGCAGGTCCAGATGAACTTCCACCTTATTTCTTAAGGCTGGCTGCTCATATCATCACAGTCCCTGTGACCCACATCTTTAATCTGTCCATAAGCCAAAACACCATTCCGGATGCTTGGAAAACAGCCTTTGTTCTTCCTTTGCTGAAGGGAGGTGACCCCACCTCACTGAACAATTATCGACCAATCTCTAAACTCTGCATCTTAGCCAAGGTTCTAGAAAAACTGATAAACTCTCAGATCAAAAATTATCTGGACTCATTTAACATCTTACCTCTCATCAATCTGGTTTCAGGAAAAAACACAGCACAACAACTGCTTCTCTGAAGGTTCTGAATGATGTTGTTGAAGCATTGGATGCTAAGGATTATTGTGCTGCACTTTTCTTAGACCTGTCTAAAGCTTTTGACACTGTGGATCATAACATCCTGTGTCATAAGCTCTCAGAAATCGGTTTCTCTGATCACACCATCGGTTGGTTTTCTAACTATCTTTCCAATCGGAGGCAATGTGTTCAACATAACGGTACTTCTTCCAGCTATTTAACAGTTAAAAATGGTGTACCACAAGGCTCAGTTTTAGGACCAACCCTCTTTACAATCTACATAGCTAATGTAGGTCACTGCATCCCTGATGCATCCTTACATTTCTATGCTGATGATACAGTTGTTTACTGCCGAGCTAAAACAGTAGCTAAGGCTTTCCAGTTACTGCAATCCGCTTTTGACATCATCCAGTCAGATTTGTTCCGTCTCAAACTTGTCCTAAATGCTGATAAAACAAAAGGGATGTTTTTTTCAAATAGGAAGGCGGTTCCAGCAGATCCTCCTCTGATTTTATCCTCAAATGGTGTCCCTATTGAGTTTGTTGATTCCTATAAATATCTGGGTATACTGGTCGATTCACATCTCTCTTTTAAACTCCACGTGGAAAACCTAGTGAAGAAACTGAAAGTTAAACTGGGTTTCTTTTTCAGAAATAAATCATGTCTAACACTGAATGCTAGGAAACGCCTTGTATCTGTGACTTTCCTTCCCTCCATTGATTACGGTGACATTCTCTACATGAATGCTCCTACAAGCACCCTGCGGATGTTGGATGTTGTCTATCATGGTGCACTAAGATTCATAACTGGCTGTGATTATCGTACCCACCACTGCACCCTGTATTCACTGGTTAACTGGACATCATTAACCTCACGCAGACTCTTCCACTGGTACATTTTCATCTTTAAATCACTTCTTGGTCTGCTGCCCTCATACATCTCCTCCTACATGTCTTTGCGTGAGTGCAGCTACAGTGTGCGCTCTCAGGACATGATTACCTGCAGTGTTCCGTCAGTGAGGACTGAACTTGGAAAAAGGGCCTTCTCCTACTCCGCTCCTGCTTCATGGAATATCTTACAAAAAGATCTGAAGCTCTCGACCTTGACTTCTCTAAATGGTTTTCAGAATCTGTTGGAATCCTGGCAAAAACCAATGCAGATTTGTTCCTGTCTTTGATTTTATACATCTACCTTATAATGTTTTGCTAGTTTTTTGATACTTTGTTAAAAAAAAAAATTTCTCTCTTTTGTTTTTTTCTCTTTTGTTTTTCTATTGTTTATTGTTTAAGGAAATTCTACCATTGCTGTTCATCGTTCTTTAGTTTTAGTAGGTCGCTTTCGTAAATGAGCCCATGAGGCTCAATAAGATTTACCTGACTAAATAAAGGTTGAATGAATGTAGCTAGTTTTACCCAAATTCAATGTTAATTTATTAATTTTAAACCAAGTCTGAATTTAATCAAGTTCTGACATCATCAATTTCAAGGTTTGTTCTATATTGTCACCACTACAAAAAAAAGGGTGTCATCAGCAAAAATAATGCATTTCAGGAGTCCTGGGACCTGTACCAAATCATTTATGTATAATAGAAATAATTTTGGTCCTAGTATCGATCCCTGAGGAACTCCACATGTAATAGTGTTGAGCTCGGATTTCACCTCATCCATTTGCACAAACTGTTTCCTATCACTCAAATAACTACAAACCCATTTCAATGCCAATCCTCTAATACCATATCTATGTAACTTGTCAAGGAGTATATTATGATCAACTGTATCAAACGCTTTTTTTAAATCAACAAAAACACCCACACCATACTGTTTTTGATCCACTGCTGTAGTTATTAATTCCATTAACTCCATCAGAGCCATGGATGTTGAATTCCCTGTTCTGAATCCATATTGATTATCTGTGAGAATATTAAATTTTTCAACAAATTGATCCATCCTGATAACAAACAGTTTCTCCAATATTTTTGAAAATTGTGGCAGTAATGATATTGGTCTGTAATTATTGAAATCAGATTTAGTACCACTTTTAAAAAGAGGTAACACCTTAGCCACTTTCATGCCATCAGGAAATACTCAGGACGAAAGAGACAAATTACAAATATATGTGAAAGTTTCAATTACATAACTCATTATTTTTTTCACAAACGTCATGTCCATATCCAGCCAGTCTTTAGATTTCTTGTCAGCAAACTTATTGACAATATTCATAATTTCTTCAGAATCAGTTTTCTTCAAGAACATACTGTTTACATTACCCTCAATTAAGTAATAATAATAATAATAATGTCTATTCCTGTCATCTGCATATGTTCCCATACACAGACGAAATTCGTCTCTGCATTTAACCCAACCACCTACCAGGTGGTGCAGTGAGCAGCCCGAAAGCGCCCGGGGAGCTGGAGAAATAGGTGTGCACTCATAGACACCCCAAGCTGGGTAGTGGCCGGGGCACGAACCCGCGACCTTCGGATCCGTAGTCAAAAGCCCTGCCAAAGTAGTTCCCACTATTGTCAATTTTCGGTATTTTAGCGGCCAGGTCTGTTCCAACATCCACAAAGTATTTATTAAAGCCATTAACAATTTCATTTTTGTCATTAGTTTCATTGTCATTTATGAGAAAATTTTGTAAACTACTTGTTTTTACAACTTGTTTTTTCACGACGCTATTCACAACCTTCCATGTTGCTCTCATATCCCCATTACATTTATTCAATAAGTCACTATAATAATCTTTCTTATGTTTCCTTATTATTCCCACAAGTTTGTTTTTGTACTTCTTATATCTGTCTTCAGCTTCTTTTGTTTTACATTTCAAAAACATAGAATACAAATAATTTTTCTTTTTACATGCATTTCTCAAACCTTTAGTCATCCATTTTTGATCTTCATCCGAGGAGCTTTCTCAATTCAAAGAGCAGAGAGTGTGGGGTTCAACACAACATCCCAGTACATTTAAAACCCAGTAGGACTCTCAGACAGAGGCTGGTCCACCCTAAGGACAAAACACCCATACACAAACAGAGTGGTGTAGTGTATGCAGTCCAGTGCAGCGAGGACTGTCCAGACCTCTACAAAGGGGAAACTAAACAGCCTCTTCACAGATGCATGGCGCAACACAGGAGAGCCACCTCCTTTGGACAAAACTCAGTTGTTCACCTCCACCTCACGGACAAGGGACACTCATTTGAGGACCAGAATGTGTCAGGATCCGCGCAGGAGCTGGATTCGCTGGAACGCCAGGGCTGGTTCTAGCTGGAGTCTGGACCGGCCGTCGTGGAAGGATGGACCTAAAAGCAGGAGGACCAGATGGCTCGGAGAGACAAAAATGACAATTAGTGAACCCTACTTACATCACACAGGATGAATTGCTGGTGAGGCAGCAAAAAATTACCAGGCCCCCAGAGGGGACCCTTGGTGCAGACAAAGCAGGTGCCCGTGGGAGATCAGGTGGAGCGGAACCGCAGATCATGACACCATGGAAGGACAATGCTCAATTAACGTAATGTGCAAGGACTTGCCACTACATCCTCAGGAAACCAGCTCCTCCTCGTGTGAAGTCAGGAAACCAACTCCCTCCTCCTGAGAAAGTCACAAGAACTAAATACTAGTCACTAATGATATCAGAGGAAGACACCTGTGGACAATTAAGAAGAGAATCCTGTCAGTGACTGAGCACCTGTCAGTGACTGAGCACCTGTCAGTGACTGAGCACCTGTCAGTGACTGAGCACCTGTCAGTGACTGAGCACCTGTCAGTGACTGAGCACCTGTCAGTGACTGAGCACCTGTCAGTGACTGAGCACCTGTCAGTGACTGAGCACCTGTCAGTGACTGAGCACCTGTCAGTGACTGAGCACCTGTGGAGGAAGTGGACGCGGGCACACCTTGGCTGCCGCTGCTCCTCGTACTTTTTGCTTTTTGAAGCCTTTTTTATTACTTTCTGCTGTTTTTTTTCACCGAGCCTTGTTGGACATTTCTACCTTTCTCGATTGCAGAGTGCGACAGGCGTAAGCCTGTGTACAGCACCTGTACAAGTGGACGCGGACATTTCTACCTTTCTTTGAACCTTTCTACCTTTCTTGAACGCAGAGTGCGGCAGGCGCAAGCCTGTGTACAGCACCTGTGTGAATCGGACGCGGACATTTCTACCTTTCTGTGATTAAGTTTTGTGTTTTAGTTAGTTAGTTTTAGAGCAACTGTCTTTTCTGACTGCGTTGTGGATCTGCAAACATTATAAGTTGCCGGTCAAAGCAGATGACCGCTTGTCCTGAGCCTGGGTCTGCTAAAGGTTTCTTCCTTCTAAAAGGGAGTTTTTCCTTTCCACTGATGCCATTGTGCTTGCTCAGGATGGGAGATCGTGGCGAAGCCAAGATTTGACTTGTTTGCTGGAGTCATTAGATAGAAAACTTTACTAGTCTAACCGGAATTTTAATAATAGTAGGAGCTGCTAGCTCCCGCTAGCTTCAACACGAATTTAGCTTCGAGTATCACGTAGCTGCACTTATTGTTCGCTTACCTGCCGCCTCTCTCAACTTCCTGTGTCCTCTGGACTGTTCTGGACTCTCTCCTGTACTCCTTCAAGGTAATGCTCGTTCGAGTTACCTCTCTCTCCTTCTTGTATATCTTTCTCGGAGCCGTGGGCCTGCTGCTAGCGGCTAGCTCTGTGCTAGCCTCCTCCGGCTCGTGGATGTTGACGTATTCCGCTTCGCAGTTGTTTGAACTTAACAACTGCTCCATTCCTCTTTCTATTTCCACCATCAAACAACTGGGACTTCTGCGTAGACCTCGTTACATCCATAGAAGCTCTCGAAAGAAAACCGTTTATTCTCAAGCGAACTCGGATTCGATTAGTGCTGTCTGGACTGAGAGACGTGTCGCACCTCGATGGCGTCATCAGAACGCTGCGTCTGTAGGCCTTTGTAGTCCTCTGCGCACGAAGTGGCGAGGAAAACGTGGAGTGGACTTCAGTCTGCTTAAACCGGTTCAAAAAGCTCCTATTCCAACTGGTATTAAATTAGAACTTTTCAATGTGCAGTCTCTTTCCAACAAGTCATGTTTAATTCATGATCACATTCTGGAGAAGAACTTGGACCTCATGTGTCTTACAGAGACGTGGCACCAACCAGAGGTGTTCAGTTCTCTGAATGAGGCGTGTCCCTCTGGATACAGTTATCTGCAGAGAGCCCGCAGCACTGGCCGCGGTGGTGGTCTGGCTGTAATTTATCGCAGTAATTTAAAATTGTCTCATCTGTCTTCTCAGGACTTTTCCTCTTTTGAATGTCTGGCTTTCAGCTTCAAAGCCCCACTCCTGATGAATGTTATATTAATTTATAGACCTCCCAAACCGCATGTTTCATTTAACTCAGAGATGCATGACCTCCTCACTTTTTTCTGCACCTCCCCTGTGAAGACTATTTTTCTTGGCGACTTAAATATCCACGTGGACAATTCTTCTTCACCTCTGGCAACAGATTTTAAGTCTCTTCTGGACTCTCTTAATCTCACTCAACATGTTGACGCCCCTACGCACAGCAGGGGGCATACTCTGGATTTGGTGATTACAGACACTGTACTCATCAATAACTTATCTGTATATGACCTGGGTGTCTCAGACCACAGGGTCATCTCCCTGGAAGTGCCTTCATCTTCGCCTGCTTCAAACCCAAAACGACCCATCCAGTTCCGTGACCTTAAAAACATTTCCCTTGATGTTCTGTCTGCTGATCTTCACACCCTGACCGCTGTCAATCATTCATCTGCAGATGACTCTGTGGATTACTACAACCAATCTCTTCGGGAGCTCCTGGACCTACACGCCCCCTTAAAGACAAGACTGGTGTCTTTCTCGCGCTCAGCCCCTTGGTACACTGATGAGCTGCGCAAGATGAAGACAACTAGCCGTGCTATTGAGAGACGTGTAAAATCATCTGGTCTGTCTGTGCATAAGCAGGCATATAAAGAACATCAGAAAGCATACGCCTATTCTCTTAAAGAAGCACGCTCCAAATATTATTCTAACATCATCAACACCTGCCCTGGAAACTCTAAACAGCTCTTCTCCACAATCACTCGTCTGCTTAATCCCATTAAGCAAACTCTTGAGGACTCTGCTCAAAAATGCGACCTGTTTCTTTCATCTTTTAAAACCAAAGTTGACACTATCAGATCTCAGCTCCACAACCTCCCCGTTCTCAGTGTGCCACCCACCCGTCTGCATTCTGGGACCCTAAACAGCTTTGACGAAGTTGTTCAGAGTGAGGTGGAGGCCATCATCAAGAAAATGAAGCCTTCATCCTGCGCCCTGGATCCTTTCCCCTCGTCTCTCATAAAAACCAATCATTCTGCAATAGGCCCACTTATCACTCAAATAATAAATCAGTCTCTACAATCTGGTCATGTTCCACTGCCTCTAAAAACCGCCATCATTAGGCCTCTTCTGAAAAAATCTAATTTGGATCCCGACATTTTTTCTAATTACCGCCCAATTTCACACCTCCCTTTTCTGTCTAAAGTGCTGGAAAAAGCTGTTGCTGCTCAGCTGCAGGCAGTGGCGGATCTACCATTCAGGCGAACGAGGCCGGGGCCTGGGGCCGCCAATGAGCAGGGGCCGCCAATGAGCAGGGGCCGCCAATAAGCAGGGACCCCAGCCGTCACCTACATCCCTAACATTGCTCCTGCTTGTTAATGTACGTTTAACATAAAAATAATTATAGTTACGATGAAAACTATCTTTAAAAACGCAACAGAAAAAACGGTTGAGTTCTGTACCCCCCTACTAAAATGGACTATTCCGTCATGCGTCATGACGTCACCCACTAATCCAGGAAGTGCTGTATGCTCGCTGCTGTTTTGTGTGAGAAGGAAGCGGGAGACAGGAGACAGAAAAGCGGAGCTGAAAAACGTAAAAAGCGTCAAAAAACAATAACGTATGTTTCTTCACTACCGAAAGTGACAACCTTTTTTAATGGGTCGAATTCTAAAACTTCATCAACTGCTAATGACGGTCACGAGCGGCAGCGGCCCATTTAAAAGTGTGGCGGAACCGCCGCCGGTGTTCTGTGAAGATTGCATGGGACACCGGACATCAGGATCCAGGAGGAAGTCAATGGCGCCGAGGCAGTGACTCAAGATGAAGATAAAGTATTTACAGCAAGATGAGGTACGAGGTTTAGAAATTATTTTGTAGGTTGGGTAAAAGAAATCCTAACAGTAATCAGCTGAGACAACCACTATTTTCACGTTTTCTTTCTGTATCAAAATATTAAAAGATATTCGACCTAAATCTTCTGACTTAAATAGGAGAGAGGGGATTATATATTTTACCTACTTTAGCTCTCTGCCCTGCTTGCTTAGTATACAGTATTATTAAATTATTCGGACTTTACATTGAATAGAATAGATCTAAAATATTCCACAGTTATCTATAAAAAAAATTCTCAACCATTTTACAAAATATTTGACTGTTAAAACTTCATCAGACTATCATTGTTTTGTTATTTGGTCCATAGTCCCTCCATTAAATACATTATAAAGCACAACTTATAGCTTTCAGAGTAATGCAAAAATGTGTTTTTTAATAATGACAGGTTTGCTTTGGACAGAAATGCCACTGTTAGTTTAAAACAACAGAATCAAAAGGCTAGGATTGCTAAATTAAAATGTTATCTAAAATGTAAAAATTGATATAAATGAAAAGTGACATTCCCTGATGCATGCTCAATAATCCAGGTGGAAAAATCTGTGACATTATTTGAGTCATTTAGTTTACAGTAAGTCTTACAGTCTGTGTAAGTTTTAAGGTTTAAAAAGAAGTCAAAACTTCCAGTCTTAATTATGGAAACTTGGATAAATGAGAGCCTTCACATGTGTTAAATGTAATAATGTCTTATTTTTTCTTTTATTTCCTCCAACACTAACATTTGTTGTTTTTTCAGATGCAGTCTTTAAACATGCATCATTAAAGACCAGAAACAAGACAGAAGACAACTTTCATAGAAGTCCAGCTGAATAATCAAGGTAATTCATGATCACTTAATGCTGTAAAAAGTGTCTCATGCCTGGACATCTTGCTGTTCATATCGAGCCAGTGTGTGAATTCATCTCAAAATACCACATCTCAACTACACACACTCACTTTTTCACATTGATCTAACAACTGTTCCCTGTTACAGAATATGTAATATAACGTTAAAAGAATTAAAGTTGTGAAAATCTTATAATTTAGGAAAATATATTTCTACTGTATTGCTCACATCTACCCTCTCTATTTGTTTGTGTTTATTTAGTGTTGTTGAATTTTGGTGTAAGACTTGATTTAGAGCCTTTTATTGCAATAATAAAACATCCATCCATCCATTTTCTTCCTCTTATCCGGGGTCGGGTCGCGGGGGTAGCAGCCTAAGTAGGGAGGCCCAGACTTCCCTCTCCCCAGCCACTTGGAGCAGCTCCTCTGGGGGAATCCCAAGGCGTTCCCAGGCCAGCCGAGAAACATAGTCCCTCCAGCGTGTCCTGGGTCTTCCTCTGGGTCTCCTCCCGGTGGGACATGCCCGGAACACCTCACCAGGGAGGCGTCCAGGAGGCATCCTAACCAGATGCCCGAGCCACCTCAACTGGCTCCTCTCGATGTGGAGAAGCAGCGGCTCTACTCCGAGTCCCTCCCGGATGACTGAGCTTCTCACCCTATCTCTAAGGGAGAGTCCAGACACCCTGCGGAGAAAACTCATTTCAGCCGCTTGTATCCGAGATCTCGTTCTTTCGGTCACAACCCAAAGCTCATGACCATAGATGAGGGTGGGAACGTAGATCGATCGGTAAATTGAGAGCTTTGCCTTTTGACTCAGCTCCCTCTTCACCACGACAGACCGGTACAGGGCCCCTTTACAAAGGTTTGCCTGGGGCCCCAAAATGTCTAAGTCCGCCACTGGCTGCCGGACCACCTACAACAACACTCCCTGTATGAGAAGTTCCAGTCTGGATTCAGAGCAGCTCACAGTACAGAGACTGCATTGCTGAGAGTTACCAATGATGTCCTCTTGGCTGCTGACACTGGCTCTCCCACCATCCTTGTCCTCCTTGACCTCACTGCAGCCTTCGACACTGTGGACCATAGTATCCTCCTCCACCGTCTTCATGTGGAGGTCGGTCTCTGCGACACAGTCCTGGACTGGTTCAAATCTTTCCTCTCCAATAGGCTGGAATGTGTTAGTCTTGGCAAAGCCACGTCCCAGACAGTTGGTGTCTCCTGTGGTGTCCCTCAGGGGTCAGTTCTGGGGCCCCTGCTGTTTTCCCTTTACATGCTGCCTTTAGGTCAAATTATTAATCAGTTCAACATTTCTTTTCACTGTTATGCCGACGATACACAGCTTTACATCAGGACTGGAGCATCCTCATCTTCCACCTTGTCATCTCCATCTTCACTCACTGCCCTCTCTGCCTGCCTGGAGGCAATTAGGGCATGGATGAATCAGAACTTTCTTCAATTAAACTGCTCCAAGACTGAGGCCATACTGATTGGCACCCCTCACCAGGTACAAACATCTCCTATAACAAGACTTTCCTTTTCTGGACAAGACATCCCCCTCTCCACCTCTGTTACTAATCTTGGAATAAAAATGGACTCCAATCTTACATTTGAAAATCACATTAAGCATCTGTTTAAAACTTGCTTCTTCCATCTTCGAAACATCTCCAGACTTCGCCCATCCCTAACTTTTTCCGATGCTGAGAAGCTCGTCCATGCTTTTGTCTCCTCCAGGCTCGACTACTGCAACTCCCTGTTTATTGGAATCCCTGGCAAAAACCTTCAGAAACTTCAATATATTCAAAACAGTGCAGCAAGGATCTTGTTGAGAGTTCGTAAATTTGAACATATTACGCCCATTCTCCATAACCTTCATTGGCTTCCTGTCGCCTACAGAATTCAGTACAAAACTGCTCTCATTACACATCAATGCTTACACGGAACTTCACCA
>JBBPBX010034973.1:0-15233 GCA_038048925.1 Garcialebias charrua
ACAATGGCTTCAACACACACACATATGCTGCATTATTTTTATCTGCTCCATGAGTGAAATAAAACAGTTTGACAATAAACAGTGTACTAAAGGAAATATCTAATTGAATATTAGATTCAGTATTGTATCTTATACTTTCTGATCATTTCAGCCTAAGGTTAAAACAGACAGAGTTGGTGTGTGTCTTATCATGTGTTCTTTCTTTAACCTAAACAAAATGATTTACGTTCTGACGTCTGCTGTAAAATGGTAAATGGACTGAACTTATACAGAGCTTTATCAAGTCCCTCCGGACCACAAAGCACTTTGCACTTACAGACATTCACCACACTACACATAAAGGGTAACACCTCCACGGGTGTAACCAGGAAGAGATGTACATTATAAGGTCAATTCATTATTATAGTAGAAAGAAGTTGTCAGTGTTTGGCAGAGTCTCTGCTCAGAGCAGCTTTGATTCAGCCCAAGATCTTACTGAGGCCTGTGCTGCTGAGTGCTGGATGAACCTGATTGGAGTCAGAAGATTGAAAATAAAGTTCAAAAGAAGAAATCCAGCTGATTCCAGTTTATTCGGACATACCATTTTGAACAACGCATTTTTCCTACAGTACACTGGAGGTTAAAATGAATGACGGCTCAGATAAATATTCAGGTTGCATAATATACAATACATTTACAAAGGAAAATCATGTCACAAAAATTTTATGACTTTTGTTTTTTAGATGATTCAAAGAAACATTAACCAGTTATGTCAGCATTATCTGCAGAACAAGGACATATTAATGGAAGTTATATAACTTGACTCTGAGAAAGCTTTTTCAGAACAGTGTTCAGTTCAGGAGGAATCATGACCAGTGGGGTTGAGAGGTCATGATAAAACAACTCTTCTTCATCAATGAAATAAAAAGCAGTGGTTGTCGATATAAAACTGAGTTTCAGTGATGTTCTGACCTTGTGTTACCACATTCAGCTTTAACAGCGTTGCCGCTGTCTGTACAGTTCATTATTGATGAACTATTCATTGACCTCTGGAGAGCTTTCTCAGCATGGACAGTCTCTGGCGAAGAAATGACAAGCCCACCATTTCAGCAGATGGTCCATTTATCTGTCTACATTGTCGAATAAAATTCTGGACCTCTAGACTATGTCATTGGTTTTAATAGGAATTATTAAAGATTGCATGTGTGTTTAGATATGATCAATTTTGATCCAATGAATGGTAATCTGCCATCATATTTGTGTCAGTGGATGATGCAGTCAACATGGGACTGCATTTCATCCTGCAACATCTAGACCACCCGGGGACTTATGCAAGAATCCTGTTTCTTGATTTTAGTTCAGCATTTAACACTATTGTCCCAGACATTCTCTCCACCAAACTCTCCCAGCTCACTGTTTCTCCTGCCATGTGTCAGTGGATCACCAGCTTCCTAACAGGTAGGACGCAGCAGGTGCAGTTGGGGAAAATCATGTCCTCCTCACAGTCCATCAGCATTGGTGCCCCTCAGGGTTGTGTGCTCTCTCCACTGCTCTTCTCTCTATACACCAATGACTGCACCTCTAATGACCCGTCTGTTAAACTCCTGAAGTTCGCAGATGACACTACAGTCATTGGACTTATCAGTGATGACGACGAGTCTGCGTACCGACAGGACGTGGAACGACTGATGTCCTGGTGCAGCCTGAACAAACTGGAGCTGAACACACTGAAGACAGTAGAGATGAGAGTGGACTTCAGGAGACACCCCCCAGAACTGCTGCCCCTCAAAATCTTCAACAGCCCCGTGTCTACGGTAGAGTCCTTCAGGTTCCTGGGAACCACCATCTCACATGACCTGAAGTGGGAGCACAACATCACCTCCATCCTCAAAAAGGCCCAGCAGAGACTGTACTTCCTACGCCAGTTGAGGAAGCTGGACCTGCCTCAGGAGCTGCTGATCCAGTTCTACACTGCAGTCATTGAGTCCATCCTGTGTACATCCATCACAGTCTGGTTTGGAGCAGCCACAAGGCAGGACAGGAACAGGCTGCAGCGAACAGTGAGGACAGCTGAGAAATTCATCGGGGCTTCACTGCCCTCCATTCAGGACTTGTACCACGCAAGAACCAGGAAACGGGCTGGAAAAATCATCACAGACTCCACACACCCGGGTCACAACATGTTCCAACTTCTCCCGTCTGGCAGACGCTACAGATCTCTGTCCACTAAGACTGTCAGACACAAGAACAGTTTCTTCCCCCAGGTCATCACCATCATCAACAGCTGATCATCAGACATCCATCAGCGTGACCCCCAACCCATTCACAACCCCCATGTGATGTGAATCCTTATGTATTTTGTGTATTATTTGTACGTTTTTTTTTTTTGTATAGTTTTTAGCATTTTTAGAGAGACACTTTCTAGAGAGACACGAACAGCCAGAAACAAATTCCTTGTGTGTGTCAACATACTTGGCCAATAAACCTGATTCTGATTCTGATATTCAAATGGTAAGAGTTTATTTAAAAACAGTTTCTGGCATAGCTAATTTTCCTCATAAGATCTGTACTGAAACGACATGAGAGGTGAATATCGACTGCTGATATCAGAATTTGGTAAAAGGGTTCTGTAATAGCCTACTGGAAAGTTATTTATAAATTTTCTCACCACATTCAAACCTGCCTGAGAACAACAGATCCTGATTTAAAAAAAATATTTCATAAAGTAGAATGGTTCTATTTATGGTAGTGAAGAAATGTCTTGGGGTTGTTTACTATTGACTTTTAAAGACACTACACATTGTGTAGTCTTTTATTAGGTAAATAGTAATATAGTTTTTAGTGTGGTTATTTCTGATTGAATTGATGATTTCATGTAGGTAGATACATACCTGAACACATACAACACACAACTAATTGTTGATCATGATAACATTCAGCACTTTAATGACCAATTCATAACAGTAACTCTGACTTTCCTTCAACACTGAGAAGAAAACAATCAGTTGGATAATATGACCTTCTTTTCGAGTCTTACAAAAGAGTGTAATTTCAAACTTGAATTAAGTTTACCCTTGTTATGACATTTGCAAAAGAAATTTAAGATTGATACCAGGCTACTGTGTTTTGTGATCCAAGAAAGAAAGAGATCCAACATAGTACAGTATACAGCCTAGGCTACTGTATTTCATAAATAACATACCATGTCATTTATACCATGTCATTTATCAATTATATATTTGAATAATTTTCTGTCCATATGCCGATTTGTAAAGATCACTCATTTTTTCAACATTTTTTTAAATGAAATAACTAATAAGAAGTGCTTAATCCATAGAACAAAGCCTAAAAATTAATAAATCAGTAGTCAGTTTCAATAATTATAAGTTTTCTTGTGTTGTTAGTGTATTTACTGATGACTGTATTTTCTAAAAGGCTGGTATAGGAAATGGCGCCCCCTTTATTTCCGGAGTGCAATGGCGCTACTTCCATATATGGTATGGCTCGGCCCTCGGGCACGACCCCGCCCCGTCCTGCAGGCTGCAGCGAGGGGTACTTGAGCTAGGCTGGGTCCCCATGAATTGAGACACAGTCAATGCTGCTAACAGGACAATGCTGCCAACAGGACAATGCTGCTAACAGAACCATGTTGATAACAGAACCATGTTGATAACAGGACAATGCTGCCAACAGGACAATGCTGCTAACAGGACCATGTTGATAACAGGACCATGCTGCTAACAGGACAATTCTGCTAACAGGAATATTACAATCAAAGAACTCAAAATGTTCAACAGTAACAATAATAATTCACAGTTTCGTTCTGAACACATTCAATTTAAATAAAAAGAATAGTTTTGAAACAGGAAGTGACCCGCTGTTTTGGAAATGGATCTGTCGTCTTTTCAAAATAAAAGCTGCCGATACTCGTAATTTCTTACTGAAATAGATTTTCACTTGACAATCTAGTGCAGGGGTCTGCAACCTGAGGCTCAGGAGCCACATGCGGCTCTTTGGTCCCTCTGCAGCGGCTCTTTCAAGCTTTGACCAAAACTGACATAAAACTGAATTTTATTGGTTCTTATAACAACTGGAAGGGTTAGTTTTAGTTTTCCTACATTACAAGGAGTAAAACATACTTTCACTTTATGCTTTATTTCTTTTAAGTAGGATACCTATTTTTTCTACAGTTAAAAAAATAAATCACATAGGCCTGCATAGTTTATCATTTTAGTTTTTAGAAACTGGGCAAAACTATATAAATTTTTCCTTCTTTACAAGAATCTTGTCTTTTATTTTATCTTAAAATGTAAAAATAGCAGTAAATGTTAAAAATCATTAGAAATTTTTAGTTTTATAAAGTCACTCCTGCTGGCCAGAAAAACGTCCTCCAACAAACTTAAAGTGGTCCGTGGGCCACCAGTTGAAAATCCCAGTTGCAGCAGGTGTTGTGGCTCCGGTCACGTTTAATTTAGTGAACAAAGGAGCAGAAATGGCTCTTTGGATCGAAAAGGTTGCAGACCCCTGATCTAGTGTAACAACATCACACTGCTACATTAGCAGCAATGTCATGTTAGCAATGGTCTTGTTAGCAGCATTGTCCTGATAGCAGCATTGTCCTGTTAGCAGCATTGTCCTAGCATTGTCCTGTTAGCAGCATTGTCCTGTTAGCAGCAATGGTCTTGTTATCAACATGGTATTGCTTGCTAGCAGTATTGTCCTGCTATCAACAAACCAAACCTCGATAACTGAACTTGGCCCTTTTAAATGGAAGCTTAAAACCCTTTATCGCCATTTGTATCATATTTGATACTCAACATTCTGTGACCTCTATTTTATCAATGTTATCAGGATTTACCTCAAAAACCTATTGTATATCATTTGAGACATGTACTCTGCCTTCTAGTGGATTATCAATGTTTTGCAGGCAGTGGGCAGTTTTTTTTTTTCCTTTTCAAAATGTTTGCTGACAGGAGCTCATCCACACACGTTTTTCAGGAAAACCTTCGCTAATTTTGGAGAAGTTACGGTAAAAATAACATCAATATTGTTAGTAATTTATTTAAATAAATACTTGCTGTGTTGAAGCAATGCATAATTACTTTAAAATATTTTATATTTTTACAGTTAAACCGTGTTAAAAATGTGTGTATCAAACTTGATACTGCAGGTATATAGGGTGCTCCAGTCCTGAACGGTCATGTGACATTTTAGTAATTTATTCTACAGCATTCCTGCCACAATGCAACCATACACTATTTTTGATAATTGATATAAACTGGTTAATCACTGAAATGCCATTTGAAAATAAATTTAGGAAATTTTCAAAGTGGTTCCTTTGAAATTATGCTGTACTGACCAATTATTTGTGTGTATTTTTAGATGTCAAAGAGAATTGATGAAGAAGAGAGAAAAAGAAAGTACATTGAAAATGTCATCAATATGATAATAGATGGCAATTCAAGTGACATAGAACAGTTAGGAGAAGATGAGGAAGATGAGGAGGAGGAGGAGGAATGGACTCCTCAGGCCATGCATGATGATGATGGAAGTTCGGCTAGCAGTGATGAGGAAGGCTATCAAGATGAAAGCATAGCCCAGACCCATGGAGGTTGAGGTCTCAACAACAACTCTGGAGACAATCAGTAATGAGTCAGTGAAGGGCAAGGCAAAAAGCAAAGAATACAGATGGAGAAAAATACAATATCAAGCCCCGTCTGTCGATTTCATTGCAAGTGTTGAGGAAGGCACAGATGAAAGATGTGAAATGACACCATACATGTACTTCAAACAGTTTGTTACTGATGAAATGCTACAAGAAATTAGTGAAGAGACAAACATGTACAGTGTACAGAAGCAGGGCAAGTCAATAAACACAACTGCCAAAGAGATTGAGCAGGTTCTAGGCATGTACATGCATATGGGGCTAGTACAAATGCCCCTAAAAGTTCAATGTAAAAAAAAAAAAGATTAGTAAACTGCCCAGAGTGTTCTAAACTTGTTAAATGTTATGGGCAAAACTGTCTTTTGTTTCCTAAATGAACATTGTTTTCAGCAAAGTGTTACCAAAAAAGCCGAGTGTATCAGATATGATACAAAAAAAATATGATAAACAAAGTGATATGGCAAAAAAAAAAAATTGGATTTTCTTTAAAGGCCTAATAAATATGTCAATTCTAAAAAAATAGAATTTTCTGACTATTTTTTGATGGGTCAGGCTTTAAAGGGTTAAATAAACATTATAAATGTGATAATTGTAATCTTGTAAGTGAGTAAAAAGTCTCAAAATTGTAGCTCAATTAATTTTGGAGTTATAGAGCAAACTGTGTATAAACATATTTCTGGTTCAGGATTTTTTAGGCGTGTTTTAAACGTGACCGCGTTTCGTCACGCGGTCCTCATTAGTATAGCCCCACCCCCTGCAGCTCCGGCCGTATAAATTCGCCTCGGTGGAGCCGTTCACTCGCGAATCGCAGACAGCATCAGATAGCAATAGCATAGATATTTTGTTCATTGTTAGCTAGCTAATCAATTATGCCTCGTTCGTGCATCTTCCCTGGATGTCGCAATGGTCAGGGCACCCGTACAAATCATAACATGTTTTTATACTGCGTCGTTTTATGCTGAGTATCTGTAATGCCTGGTTGGGACAATGGTTAGAGCGCTTGCCTTCCGTCCCAAAGCCCACGGGTTCAAATCCCGCATGGTGCAACTCTTTTTTTTTTTTTTTTTACATTCCAGATTAAAAACACACAAGAAAACTATTTACAAAAACAGCGTAACTCTTGGAAAAAGTAGCTGCTGTTACAGACAGAACTCGGATAAAAACAGAGCAGGTTTACTGGCTCTGCTGTCTGCCTCTCCACTGTGGGACACGAGCAGGACCAGCGCAGCTGCCTGAAACCACGCCCACGCACTGACACGCCCCTAGCGTTCCAGACCAAGAGAAAATAAGGTTTTTTCATGATTTTTGAGACTTAATTTTATAAGGTAAACAATGTTTTTAATCAGTCAGATTTAAATGGGTGATTAATAACACATATTTATGCCATGTGACAAACTAAAAACACACATTTAATTTCACTTTACACGGTCTTTAACACAATAAATCAAATGTGGCACAATACCGTATTTTTCGGAGTATGGGTCGCACCATCCAATTATTGCCAAAGAATTGGAAAATCCATATATAGGTCGCACCTGAGTATAGGTCGCACCTACGTCAAAATGTGGACCGTGTTTAGCTCTGCTGCAAATGTCTCTTCCACAGGAGCGCACAGCAAGGCTTTTAAGAAGATTAACACTTAAAAACAATTAATTGTTTGATAAAAAATTATAGCAAATATGTGTCTGAGCTGAACTTTTCTTTAATAAATGAATAATTTTAGCAGGATAAACACCTAAAAAATATATTTGTTAGCTGACATTATTGTAAGAGTGTGTCTCAGTTTAATTTTTGTTAATAAATGATTACAAATCAGCTTATTTTATAAAAAGCCATATATAGGTCGCACCTGAGTATAGGTCGCAGGCCATGAAAAAAATGCTAAAAAGGTGCGACCTATACTCCGAAAATTACGGTAATTGTATTATACAACAAATACAGTGCTTTGTCGTTTAGTAGATGTCTAACTCTATAAAATATTGCAATAGATTTAGATATTTTCGTTTTAACAGAATTTACATGTTGTTTCCATGATAGATTATCATCAAAGACAACACCCAAAATTTTTGCCTCACTAACAGATTTGATGATTCACAAACAGTTTTGACTTGAGAGTTACCTTCGGACATGACAAACAAAAACATAATTTTTTTGGACATATTTGGAAATGTTTTAACATCTATTTGACTTAACTTTAGTTTTTCCCCCTTAAAATAGCCTCTTTTCTCTCGTTTTATCCAAACAAGGAAAACAAAAAGGTCCCAAAACATCATCTTTTAAATATTCACGAACCACTTTGATGAAAGATTAGTCTCAGTTTACTTGTGTTTTTAATTTGTAAATGTTTTTTGTGTCATTTTTCTGAAATGAAAGCTCCAAACTGAAGAAATCCTGTTGGTCTTCTCTGAATCCCTTTAAAAGAGCGCTCCCTAGTGGACAAACAAAGTATCCCACTTAGCTAAATTTGGATTTAGAGCAGTCAGTTCTGTTTACAGCTGTACAGTACTCTAAAGCTTAATGTTGTCCTAAAATCTGTCTGCAGTGAGTCACATAGATACAAGCCATTAAAACAAGATCTTTTATGACTTTTGACAAAAAAAAACATCTGGATTGCTGATCAGAGGCGCTGATGCAGCTCCGTCTGTCCAAACTCTGCCTGTTTTTTTATTCTTCTCTCTGCTTTGAAGCTGACGGAGACGTCATCCCGCTACGCCCGTAAGATCTCAGGCACCACCGCGCTCCAGGAGGCGCTGAAGGAGAAGCAGCAGCACATCGAGCAGCTGCTGGCCGAGAGGGACCTGGAGCGCGCCGAGATCGCCAAGGCAACCAGCCACATCTGCGAGGTGGAGAAGGAGCTGAGCGTGCTCAATGTTCAGCACGTGCAGGTACGGAAAGGTCGGATGTTTGCAGAACGTCACCTGAACCCCCCACGACGTCTGGGCGTAACGAGCCGAACTGTCGGCGCTCTCTCTCTGTTGGCAGTACGTCGCTGAGAGCGAGAGCTCGCTGCAGCAGGTCAAAGCCGTGCTGGCCGGCACGCAGAAAGATAAACTGGAACTGGCCAATCAGCTCGAAGAGGAGAAGAGGTGATGTCACTCGAGCGTCGTGTGCTCTTTGTGTAACAAAAGGACTTTTCTGATCAGTAACCATTAGGGGTGCAAATCTCTGTGTCTGGAGAATCGTTTCGATTCCGATTTTTGGTGTCACGATTCGGTTCAAAATCGATTTTTCGATTCAGAAACTATTTTCGATTCAGAAACGATTTTTCTATTAAAATGGTCATAAATTTAGTTTCAGTTTTGTAACTGACAAGCTGAAAAGAATAAACAACAATGTAAACAAATGGAACATTTATTTAAAACAATAATTTTAGGTTCCTTATTGTATCAAATTTTTTGCATCGTTTGATATTTATACCAAAAATAGGAACAAATAATACAGGAATGCATTAAATTCTGTAACTTAAATAACCAGTATTAGGTTAGCTTTTTGCTCTGTTACTTATAGAAGATTATTGTTTGAATTGATTGTTTGAACTTGTTTTGTTTTTGAAAAAAGGGGCAGATAAAATAAGATTTCTTCTTCTTTCTGCCACCTTTCATTTTATGTATTCTTTCATATACTATGAGATATGGTTTTATTTTCTTTATCTTTTGGGTTTTAATGTAAAAAAATAAAATTAAAAATCGATTTTGGGGCTTTTAGAATTGATTCTGAATCGCCAGGACTAAGAATCTAGATTCTTTGAAAAATCTATTTTTTTCCTGCACCCCTAGTAACCATTCAGATAAAGAAAACTTTACCAGGAGAGTTCAGGATGTTTATGGTAAAACCGAGTTATTTCCTTTTCTCAGTGAAGAAACATTAGCGTAGCTTAGCATAAAAGTTAGCTTTCCATTTGCCTTAAAAGTTAGAATTTGGATCCAGGAATAGCATCACGTCCAGCTCAACCGTGATCCAGTTTTAGGTCTGAGAACCAATCAAATGTACTCGTTGCTACTGAGCAGCTAATATCGGTACTATGATCTGCTTCCAGCAGATTCCACTGAACAGTCGGGTTCACCAAGCAGTTCTTAAACTGTTCGTTACCGCAGCTGTCACACGGCAGCCATGTTGGGTTTTAGTTCCAAGCTGGGGAGAAGCCTCCAGCTTTCCAAATTAAAGGTGCCAGTTCAGAAGTGCCGAACCTTTTACCTGGTGATGCGGTTGCGTTTTGTTCTTGCATTTCTTCTGAGAACCCGTTCTGTGCACAACCTGGCAGAACTATGTTCTCACAGAGGTATGAGCCAAGAACTGTTATTGATCAGAACTTTCTGGGTGTGTTTAAACAGAAATCAGTCTCAGAAGTATAGTCACACATAGGCCTGTCACGATAACGAATGCTGCTGGGCGATTAATTTTCTCAGAAATTATTGCGATAAATGATAATATTGTTTGAAATTTGACAATAATTGGTAATTATTGTCAAATTTAAAGCTGGGGTATGTAACATTGTAATGTAGTCTAACTTTTCAAACAATATATTTTTAACATATTTCTTCACTCTGTCACTATCTACTGACAAACTGATGTTAGACAAAGTAATCTCTGAAAAAAACTATAGTCCCCTTGCTTCTCTATCAGCATTTATAAAAACACTGAAAACACAGAGTGACCCGGACACTGACCAGCCAATAAAAACAGAGTTGTTTGTCACGCCCCCACCTGTCCCAGCCTCAGCGCCGCGGCACGTTCTCATTCAAAGGATTGCAAAGCGATGCAGGACTGTTTTTTATGTGACACAAATTTATTAAATATCCCTTCTTCATCCCAGAGCTGGACTTTTATTTAGTTTTTTTGCCAAAAGTCAAGTGATCGCTTCATCCTCCACTGACAGGAATGAAGAAATGGATTTGTCACGACTCACGAGCGAATTTAATCATGTCCAAAGTTGCTGGTGAAACTCTGCTGATTGCAGGGTCTTTTTGTGTTGTTGGATGAGTGATTCATGGTTTTATTATAATTTTTAAACAGTTATATTATCATATAAACACAGAACTTCGCAGCGCAGAGACAGGACATGGAGCAGGGGCGGAGCATTCCAGACATTCCAGACCTGCGCTGACAGACATGAGGAAGTCACGAGCGAATTAAATCATGTCCAACGTTGCTTCGTGAAGCTCTGATGATTTCTGCTGGTTTTTGTGTTGTTGGACTAGCGCTCCATGGTTTTATTTTATTTTATTAGAAGGTTTTATTAACATAAACACAGAATATCGCAGCGGCTCTGAGCAGACAGCAGCAGGGGGCGGAGCAGATCCCAAGTTCAGCAGAGCAATGTGGCATTCTACTCCCTCCCCTCAGAGCCATATATGGCTCTGAGGGGAGGGAGCAGAATGCTTTTCTGCGCTGAAAATATTTCTAAGTCCAGAGTGTTCAAAAAATCGCATACCATACCTTTAAGAAGAAATGTTGGTTAATTTTTGAGTGTAGTACCTTTTTTGACCACTGGATGGCAGTTAAAGACTGTTTGAACCGAAGGATGGATAGTGAGGGAGCGAGCAGCGTGTCTCTTTAAGAACAATGGGAGGGAGGCCCCTTGACGTGACATTCATTCAACCTTTATTTAGTCAGGTTAATCCCATTGAGCCTCGAGGACTCATTTGCAAGAGAGACCTGTCTACAAACTAAAGATTGATGACAACAGCAACAGTAGATTTTCCTTGGACAATCAACAATAGACAAACATAAGAGAGGCATACAGATTTATTTATTTTTTATATATTTTTAACAAGTTAAAACAAAGATGTCAAAGTAGCAAAACAGACAGATTATAAGTCTGTCTCCTATCTTTTTTTTTTTTTCAAAATGGTGGACGCTCTGTGTGGTTTGAGCACTTTAGCATTTTTCACACAAAGCTTTAATTTCAAAAATCAGTACAGTAAACAAGTTCTCAGCTTTTTTCTGCAGAGAAAAACAACTTTTTACATGAAGGCACGGGTTTCAACCATGAATTTTGGAGCTTTGACAAGACGGAGGTTTGTTCCCGAGGTCGGTCTGTTAGCTTAGCTTGTAGCTTAGCTTCACAAGCTTAGCTTCTTAGCTTCATTTTTCTCTGTAGAAATCGGGCTTCTCAACAAACAGAGATGATTTCTGTTGTTTTAATGTCTCTCTGTCTAGTCTGGATGTTTTGTGCACGTACTGACCATGAAGCAAATGCCCCTCGGGGATAATAAAGATTCTTGGACTTGAACTTGACACAGCAGCTCATAACCGCTGTGCTTACATCGACGTTACTGGATTCACAAATGTTTATTTAGTGAACTGCACAGTTAAATAAACTACATTTTATTTCATTTTCTACAGGAAAGTGGAGGACCTCCAGTTCAGAGTGGAGGAGGAGTCCATCACCAAAGGAGACCTGGAGGTATTTATTGGGTTTTACACCTGATTTAACTTTATTTTTATTTATTTTATTTTAAGATGAAATCAAAACAAAAGGAAGGAGGTGGTGTATGCAGACCAGATAAAGATATAAATAAATATTTAGTGACTTTAAAGGTTTAATTAGTGTCAGATTATTCAGTTTTGAGCGTATGAAGGATGATGCGGACAAACGGCTGATCCTTCTGAGCTGTTTACACAAAAACATGGAAATTAAAAACTAAAGTTAACAGACCAACACGGTGATTAGATTAACTTTGAGCAGAGCTTTGCAGCAGCTTAAAGAGAAACTTGTCAACATTCTGTCTTCCTGACGACAAATAAAATGTAAGTTTGTTTCTATAAAAGATAAAAAACTCTTCTTCTTTTTTTTTTTTATTGTGAAAAAGGCTAAACCAGCTGGTGGCTGTGAAGTTTACTAAATGTTCCTGAAACAAGAAGAAGGAGCAGAGTCTGTTGATCAGACGTGGACTCTTTTTATTCCCGGGAGGGTCAAATAATAAACGTAGCTAAAAAATAAATAAAAAACACTTGTAGTATAAAATGTGTAAAAATGTGCCTGGTTATTATATTTTAGACACCAGTTGAGCTCCATGTCTCAGAAATTGTTCCTATTTGTTTGATATTTGTACAAGAAACTGGTGAAAACGTCATAACTCCATCCCCTTCACCAAGTCAAACTCCTTACAGATGATGAAGATATTTGTATCCTGATCAGTTCGGACTGAAATACGGAACAAAAGAAGGTATTTAATGAAGCGTTGAAGTGTTTAAATAATGCATGTGTGTGAAGGTTTGGGTTGAAGTGTTAAAGCTGTGCGAGTGAAGTGACAGACGCTCGCAGCTCAGACTTGACGTGTTCTCATAAATCGTTGAAGGAGAACTCTCCGTACGATCTGTCAGCTCCTCTTCTTCAAGCTGGACTCATCCTCTCTGATCTCTGCGAGCCTCCATCTTGTAGACTCAAACCAAACTGGAACATGCCCACGTTCACCAGCTCCAGCAGACTGCGCCTCAAGGAGTCCAGAGAAAGAAGCGTGGAGTAAAAACCGCTGTGTCTCATGTGGTTTTGACCCGGCTTGCTTTAGGAGCGAGCTGCTCGGGTCAACGTCTCCTGATCTTCTCCTTGGTGCTGAAGATTTTAAATAAATCCAACGATGTGCAAAATACAACACTGTACGAGCAGAAATTTAAACTGTAGGAACTCTTACACAGCTGTACGGTAACTACAGTTATTGATCAGAACTTTCTGGGTGTGTTTAAACAGAAATCAGTCTCAGAAGTATAGTCACACACACAGCTACAGACAGGAGGTGGAACATCTGGAGAGCTGGTGCAAAGAGAACAACCTTCACATGAATGTGAAGAAGACGAAGGAGATGATTGTGGACTTCAGAAGGAACAAACACACCCACACCCCACTGTATATAGGTGGATCTGCGGTGGAGGTGGTCTCCAGTTACAAGTACCTGGGTGTACACTTGAATGATAACCTCAGCTGGAGCAATAACACCACCAGCCTGATCAAGAAAGGTCATCAGAGACTCTACTTCCTCAGACGGCTGAGACGAGCCGGTCTGAGAAGCTCAGTCCTCACCTCGTTCTACAGGTGTGCAGTGGAGAGCGTCCTGTGCTCCAGCATCAACGTGTGGCATGGAGGCTGCACAGTTGCAGAGAGGAAAGCTCTACAAAGAGTGGTGAAGGCTGCACAGAAGTCTGTGGGAGTCAGTCTCCCCACCATCACAGACATCTACACCTCCAGATGCAGAAAAAGAGCCACCTGCATCATGAAAGACCTCACTCACCCAGCACACTCACTCTTTGCACCACTCCCCTCGGGACGGAGGTTGAGGAGCATCAAATGTAGAACCACTAGACTGAGGAACAGCTTCTACCCTGAGGCTGTCAGACTCATGAATAAATAAATAATAAGAATAAACACTGCAAAATGTCACATCATGCTGATACTGATCTGTTTCTTGTTGCTGCGTTCATCTGTGACCATCTGCTCATGTTCGTGCTGCTGTTTATAATGATGTTTTTCTACTACATTAGGGCTTAGTGTATTACTAGCTGATGTCTCTCTTAGTTAATCCTAGATGTTATTATTGTTTTTCTCTTGCATTTGTTGTTGGATGTAACTGGGACCCTGTGTACATAATCTCGTTTTCAACACATGTACTACATGCGGTGCAAATGACAATAAATTCTCTCTGACTCTGACTCTGACACAGGCTTGTCACGATAACGAATGCTGCTGGGCGATTAATTTTCTCAGAAATTATTGCGATAAATGATATTGTTTGAAATTTGACAATAATTGGTAATTATTGTCAAATTTAAGAAGAAATGTTGGTTAATTTTTGAGTGTATCAAGATTTATATCAAGATTCAAGGTTCATTCGCATCACATGTGATACATAAAGTGGAATAAAATTGTGTACTCAAGCTCCCAGTTACAACTAAAAATAGCAAAAATATAAAGTATATACAAAAAACCTAAAAGGAGCTATGCCAAAAAATAAAAAATATAATCTAATACGGTGTATTAACAGCAGCCTGGCCACGAGTCCTTTGTAAGCAGATGGGAATGAACACAGCAGCTTAAAGGCAAGTGATCAGCAGCACAGATAAGTCACATATCGCCAACTAAAGTGTCATTACAGTGAATTTTGTTATAGTGATTTTCCTGGTTAGGGATTTATGAGTCTTAACAGCCTCAGGGTAGAAGCTGTTCCTCAGTGTAGTGGTTCTGCAGGTGTAGATGTCTGTGATGGTGGGGAGGCTGACTCCAACAGACCTCTGCAGCCTTCACCACTTTACACCATCCATCTATACAGACAGACAGACATACATATATACAATAGATAGATACAGTATACAATAGAGATAAATGGATGGATGGATGTAGAGATAGATGGATGTAGAGATGGATATAGATAGAGATGGATATAGAGATAGAAAGAGAGATATATAGATATAGAGAGATATAGAGAGATATAGAGATATATATATAGAGAGAGATATATACTGTATACATATAGAGAGATAAACTGTATACATATAGAGCGATATAGAGAGAGATACTGTATAGAGATAGATATACTGTAGAAAGAGAGATATATAGATATAGAGAGAGATATAGAGAGAAAGATATATATATATA
>JBBPBX010034974.1:0-19945 GCA_038048925.1 Garcialebias charrua
CCTTTAAGTATCCAAATGCATTTTGTTAAAAGACAAAGTTGTTACAATCTTAAGGGAACAGAGATGTTTGTAAAACCACAATTCAGAACTAGTTTGAAGGGACGTTCTACCTCAATCCAGGGAATAGGCTATATGCCACGGGTAGTGGTGACGTACTTCCGTTAAAATATTGGTCGTACGCTGCACTTCCGGTTCTGGTCGACAGCAGTTGTTTTTAGCGGTAGCTTCTAGAACTAGACCATGTAAAAGACACAAATGGTAAATTATCTGCGAGCTACTGGTTCAACAAGAGAGATTTGTTGTGTGCCGTTGTGTCCAGTGAATAGCAGGGACAATAGAGCGCTTAGTTTTTTATATTTTAATGCCAGAGTTCGTGGCTAACCGAGTTAGCCTTAAAGCTAACACTCGGTTGTAGCTGGCGTTTTAAACCTCAGAATATTCAAGAGCCAGCATCAAACAGTGGTTAAAAATGAGCTGTACCTGCATTGTTCCAGTGGAATAATTATCCCTTCCATGACCGGGGCTTTGGGAGAAGCAGCAAAGAGGACAGCGAGGAGGAGAACACAGCAGCTGCAGCTCAGTAAGAAACATGAATATGACTCGACTCCACATCCTGCACTTGTAGATTTAATGTTGGAGTCATGAGTGATTTAATAAAAGTTTGTAACTACATACTTTTAAAATAATATTCAGATTTTAACAGTTTTCTAATCTGTAAATATGTTTGTAAACTCCTAGTAACTTCAGGGCACCTCTGAAATATTCTCTGCTGTTTCCTTTAATATGAAACCAGAACTGTTTCACTTCAATAAAACTTTTATTTCCTGAGATGTAATTATTTATTTTAAAGCATAACTCTCATAAAGAGTTCTCTGTTTGGTTTTTTACGTTATGAAGGTAAATATGAACACTTTTTTGTTTTTTCAGGTTTGCATCATCTGACCTCCTGATGTGACTGCTCTGCCATCCATGGTCGGTGTTCACCAAGAATGAGATGAGAGGAACTCCCCATCAAGTTCAAGTTGTGTTTATTTGTCATATACAGGTTAACACAGAGTTAACAGTACAATGAAGTGCTCAGGATGAGAAGAGCAGATTTGACTTGCTAAAAATCAAACTATACTAAAAGCATGCAAAGTGAAAAAGTAATTATAATATTCACAAAGTCCTGAAGAGAGACAGTAAACATGGTTGGATATACAGTAATGATGCAGCAGGATGAATTTGAATGAACTACTGTAAGTATTTCAAACTAGTAATACAGTACAAGCTAACATGCACATAGTTATATATATACAGTATATATATATATACACTACACATAATCAACATTACACAGGTTGTGTGACAGGTTATTGCACAAGTAGTGACATTGAGATTGAATTATTAGTTATTACCAGTTGTTCAGTGTTATTTATTGATTATTTATCCACACCACCCCATCAACCCATATCCTGCAGCCCATTGAGTTCTTCCTGTTCTTAAATGACCTTGACCTTGGATCAAAGCAACGGGACCTTGCTGACCGGTACGGTGTCCATCAGTCCACGGTCAGGGCCAGGCGGATCATCACTGCAACTTTTTATTGACAGTACTCGGCTCAATTAGGACCCGATACAGTACCTGAAGAGCAGATGCATAAAAATCTACCTACTGTAGACTACTGTACCCTGACACTACAGTCACACTACTTACTACTTGTAAGAAAATAAAATGTTCAAAACATTCTGACTTTGTCTTCTTATTATCACCCAAAAAAAATGTGTATGTTGATTTAAGACAGGCTTAGAGTTCAGTTTATTTTAGCCAGTTTATTAAAAACAAATTTGATGATGATGTTACATTACTGTAGAAAACATATGAGGCACAAGATTTAAACAGTTTATAGCATTACAGCTTCTGACTTTAAGTCACAGCTTCCTCGACAGCTAATGGAGATTTAAAAACATTAATCAGTCAGACAAAGGTAAGTGATGAAGCAGCTCTTCTGTTCAACCATCCACATGGATCACATGTCCTTCGTCATCAGTGGAGAGTGTTTGGATCCGATCTCGGCTCACAAACATCCAGGCTGGACCAGCTGGCTCCCTCCTCATCATCATCACTACGGTGTCCTGTCCAGTGAAAGAAAACATCTCTTATTAAGAGCTGCTATAAACAGTGAGATTCACAAAACCATATAGCAGACATGTGTTGAATATAAAGAGTTTATATTGTCTGATATTTAACTTCAACTCAAGTTTTGTACACAAACTTGAATTAAAATAATTAAATTAAAATAACTTTTGTTTCTAAATCTGCTCTAAATCTCCTGCCTCCTTGTTTGAAACTGAACTGTCAGGTGCCTTTGACTCAAACAGTGGGGCTTCTGCTGCTCCTCATGGACTGTAAACACTCAGCCCTGACTTCTCCTGCCTCCTTGTTTGAAACTAACATTTGTGTTAAATCAGAAATGTACAGACAAAACACGTTTACTCAACAATTTAGCAAGGTTAACTATGTTAGCTGTGTTAGCCTACATGATGCAGTTTGGTGAACTGAAAACAAATACAGACTTACCTTCAGAGTTATTTATGTAGTTGGACACATAAAGCTTTAATCCTTTGTCTTTCTTAGATGTGCGCTTTAGACAAGGTCTGAATAATTCGGTACACATCCTTGACTGTCGGCAAGTCCTGCAGAGATTGTGTAAAGATCGCCATCCTGTGGCTGTGAACCGGAAGTGCGCCGTCTGTCCAATGAATGCGGAAGTGCTATAACGGAAGTCCGTGGCATATAGCCTATTAGATTATGGAATGGCTTGGAGAATGAAGTTGTCATGATGGCGTCTCTGCGTTGTGAACCCATATGCAAGAGAAACGAGGAAAAACTCAGGTAAAAGTAAGTAAACTTATTTATTTGACAAAAGTTACAAAATAAACAGCTGGCAGAGCAGCAACTTACTCAATGGAGAAACAGAGGGAGTAGCAGTCATGAAGCCTTGACGGGACAAGGACAATCCGGACACAAAGACTAGACACCAAGGGGCTGAATATATACTGACACTGATGAGTAGGAATGAGAGACACCTGCATTGATTGGGATTACACACAGGTGAGACAGTGCAGAGTGACAGGAGGAGGAATGCTGAGCAGGGACTGGTAAACATGAGGGAAAGAAAACATGACAGGAGCAGAGCCTGACATAACCCCCCCCTCAAGGGTGGCACCCGACATCCCCAAGAAGAGCCCCCCACAAGAACAAGGGCGGGCGGAGGGAGGCAACAGGCAGGACGGCGGGCCAACAACAGCCAGATCCGGGGGACGCCCAGGAGGACGCCCATCACCAACAGCCAGATCTGGGGGACGCCCTGGAGGACGCCCATCATCATCAGTCAGATCCGGGGGACGCCCTGGAGGACGTCCCACATCAGCCAGATCCGGGGGTTGACCAGGAGGCCGCCCATCGCCACCAGCTGGTTCAGGAGGACGTCCAGGAGGTCGTCCATCGAGCGGCGAGATGTCAGGCGGGCGACCAGAGTAACGCCCAGCAACGGTCGGCACACCTTCGTCGGCCGGCACACCTTCGTCGGCCGGCACACCTTCGTCGGCCGGAACACCTTCGTCGGCCGGAACACCTTCGTCGGCCGGAACACCTTCGTCGGCCGGAACACCTTCGTCGGCCGGAACACCTTCGTCGGCCGGAACACCGTCGTCGGCCGGAACACCGTCGTCGGCCGGAACACCGTCGTCGGCCGGAACACAGTCGTCGGCCGGAACACAGTCGTCGGCCGGAACACAGTCGTCGGCGATGCCAGGACCCCCGTCGTCGGACGCCGAGACGTCGTTGGGCGCCGAGGCGGGCGATAGGACGTCTGCGGCGACGGGACCCTCTGTCGAAGATGAGGCGTCTGCGACGCTGGGACCCCCGTCGCCAGGACCCTCTGAGATGTCGTCAGGATCCTCGTCGTGGGGACCCTTTGCTGAGACGTCGTGGGGACCCTCATCGTGGGGACCCTTCGCTGAGACGTCGTGGGGACCCTCGTCGTGGGGACCCTCTGAGACGTCGTCGGGGACCCCGTCGTGGGGACCCTCTGCTGAGACGTCGTGAGGACCCTCGTCGTGGGGACCCTCTGAGACATCGTGGGGACCCTCTGTTGAGACGTCGTGAGGACCCTCGTTGTGGGGACCCTCTGAGACATCGTGGGGATCCTCTGTTGAGACGTCGTTGGGGACCTCGTCGTCGGGACCCTCTGAGACGTCGTGAGGACCCTCGTCGTGGGGACCCTTTGCTGAGACGTCGTGGGGACCCTCGTCGTGGGGACCCTCTGAGACGTCGTGAGGACCCTCGTCGTCGGGACCCTCTGAGACGTCGTGAGGTCCCTCGTCGTCGGGACCCAGGACCACCTCTGGACCAGTATCTGTAGGGGAAGAGAGACAAAGAGACTGCTCCAGATGGACCTGGTTGGTCGGCGGCAGGTGCAGGACCCAGTGCAGCAGGTACTGGAAACTGCCTGGGTGCTGGCACAGGAAGGGCCAGTCTTGGTGCTGGCACAGGAAGGGCCAGTCTCGGTGCTGGCACAGGAAGGGCCAGTCTGGGTGCCGGTACCGGAGGGACCAGTCTTGGAGCTGGTACAGGAAGGGCCAGTCTTGTCTCAGCATGAGTGGAACCAGTCCAGGAGGTGCTGCCAGGTGAAGCCACTGCTGCTGCTGAACTGCCAGGTGAACTCATAGGTGCAGCTGTCATGGAAACCAAACCTGGTGCAGCTGTCATGGAAGACATGGAAACCAAGTGTGGTGCAGCTGATATAGAACTTAGAGTTGCATCAGGCTGAGCAGCTGGAGTGGGTCCTGTACTGGCTGTAGCTGCTGCTGTGCTGACAGGTGAAACTGCTGTCGATGAGCTGGGAGGTGTGTCAGGCTGAGAGGGGGTCAACAGAAGCGAACGCAACACACGTCTCTCTGACCACGCCTGCTGAAAACGTTGCCACGCCCCCGGCGAGTCGCCATCGCCATCAGGTCCTGTAAATGAGGAAATGGCTTCCTCCGCCGCGATCAACCTGTCCCAGAGACCGGCCGAGCTGCAGACTTCATCCTCCTTCATCAAGAGTCTCTCTGGGGTTCCCTCAGAGCCTATCTGCTGGACCAGCAGAGAAGAGGACTGGTATTCCCCCCCCTTCGAAATTCTCCCGGGCTCTGCAGACAACCGGCGAGGCATCGAAGACGGGAGGGGCTGGGGTTCGATGAAGCCGGCTCGATTCAGCCGTCTGTTCCTCCTGCGGTGAGCCCGGAAGAGGTGCCCCTCCGGGACAACAGGAGGTCTCTTGTGAGTCGCTGCCGCTTCTTGAGGTGGTGAGGAAAAGGGGTCCAGTCTGATCGCCAAGCGAGTCCCGACGAACGCGTTCCTCTTCCTCCATTCTTCCTCACGCTGAGCGGTCTTCTTCGCCTCTCGGACAGCGTACTCAAAAAGAGTTATTTTTCTCCCACTGGGTTCAGTATGGTGTCCGGATTCTGTCATGATGGCGTCTCTGCGTTGTGAACCCATATGCAGGAGAAACGAGGAAAAACTCCGGTAAAAGTAAGTAAACTTATTTATTTGACAAAAGTTACAAAATAAACAGCTGGCAGAGCAGCAACTTACTCAATGGAGAAACAGAGGGAGTAGCAGTCATGAAGCCTTGACGGGACAAGGACAATCCGGACACAAAGACTAGACACCAAGGGGCTGAATATATACTGACACTGATGAGTAGGAATGAGAGACACCTGCATTGATTGGGATTACACACAGGTGAGACAGTGCAGAGTGACAGGAGGAGGAATGCTGAGCAGGGACTGGTAAACATGAGGGAAAGAAAACATGACAGGAGCAGAGCCTGACAGAAGTTAAAAATGCCAAGTCAATGTTTACATTTAAGAAAATGATCAAAATGAATTTGTTAAAAAAATATATAAAATGACGTATTGTGTATTGTATTAGTTAGAAAATTAGAAAGAGTAAGTAATTTTGTACTGTTGGTGGAAGATTATTATTGTTTAATCTGATTAGAAAGAGTAAGTCATTTTGTACTGTTGGTGGAAGATTATTATTGTTTAATCTGATTGTTTGAAAAAAGGGGCAGATATAATAAGATTTATTCTTCTTTCTGCTACCTTTCATTTTTTTATATTTTGTACATTATCATTTATGGGATTGTCTTGTATTGTGTTTCTTTTGTAAAAAAAAAAAAGGAACAAATTTAATAAACATAAACATAAAAAACAAAAACCTCTTTAAAAGAGCAGAGCTAATCTATAAATAAAAATGTGCATGGATTTCTGCGAGTTACAACTTAAATACGAATTGAATTATTGAAGAAAATAATGAAAAGTCTTTAAATGTTCATTCCTTATTAGAAACTGAATCTTGTTTGGCTGAAAATGAATAAATGATAAATACTAAGATGCATAAAAACAAAGTTTTGAAAACCGTGACGTAAAGTACTTTAATAGTTTAAAGATGTAGAAGCTACAATTGCCCTATAGCACAAGCATTTCCAGTTATAGTGTTTGTCAGTCACTAATGATCAACTTACTGTATTGACAGTGTCATTATTTTTATGCTGGGTTTATCTAATCTGTCTTTTTAAACAAAGAAAAGTGGTATTCACAGTGCCACACTGCAGCCAGCATACATGCCAGAGACTGTAAAAGGCACACTAAAAACGTCGTTGGGAATATTTACAGAGTACTTAAGAAGAGGATTATTTTTAGGCTAACAGACTAATCAAGAAGAGGAGAGAGTAAAACGGTCATACGGGAAAGTCAGGCTCCTTCTCTTCCAGGATTGCCAACCAGTACTTAACAATCATCATGCCTCTTATCATATCACTGATTTCCTTTGCATAATGTGCTCACTGTGATTACAAATGATTACATATAGGAGGTAATGGCTATTTTTTGTTCAGCTTGTGCAAAAACCCCGAGACAGTGTTTGCAAAATAGAATATCTGGATATTTGGTTAATTAAGACAGCATGATTTAAAGTTTTGAATACTTTTTTTTTGGGGGGGTAAATCCTCTTTGAGGCATTTTAAAACAAACATGCAAATGAAAAAGTATTTGTGCATAGTTTTAAAAGCGAAAGTAGATCCTCTTGGCATGTTTTGACACAGTGGCTCAGTGAAGTGAATCATGAACACGCCTGTATCACTATCATGAAAAGAACAATCGTTTGTTTTGAAACCTTCATCGTTGCTAGTTGTTTCAGGTAAGACTTGCTTTTGTAAGACAGGTTTATGGAAAATATTGAGCTTTCTTTGGCGCAGAAGTTACTATAAACACTGACACAGCAGGTTCATAGCATACCGTTACAGAAAATTGTCAGGCAATAGTAGTAAGGTCTTCTTCCCTGCTAAATTTAGAAACATGTCACATTGTTGTTCTTCCACTGTCCCGAACAAAGATCTGAAGTGTACTTTAGACACCGAGGAAGCTTTTTCTGTTTAAAAAGGGCAGGGCAGGTGGATTGACAAATAATCTGTTGTTTAAATTCTTCAAACAATCAACCCTAAATGAACAATTTGTGGAGCTTGTCAAGAAGTTGGAATCGTCTGTCCTATAAATGTTTAGCCTGGTTATTTTTTTAAATTAAAAAAAAAAATTTTTTTTATAAAGCTTGGCAACAGTGGCATCAGTCATTGAGCACAGAGTGCTGAGAAAAGGGCAAAAGTCTTTGTCCAGGCAAGGCTAATGGCTTTTTTTCAAGGAGGTTTGATTTGATGGCTTTTATGAATAAACCTGGTTACAATCTCTACAAGGAAAACTGACATCTTCTTTTGGCTTTTCCTGCTTCAGGGGTCTCCACAGCAAGTCTGTCCTCTGCATCCTCTGTCCTCACTCCAACTACCTCCATGTCCTCTCTAACTGCATATCCCCTCTTTGTCTTTTTCCTGGCAGCTGCATTTCTAACATCCTTCTACCAATATACCCACTGTCCCTCCTCTGGACATGTCCAAACCATCTCAGTCTGGCCTCCCTAACTTTATCTCCCAGTTGTTCAACATGTGCTGTACCTCTGATGATCTCATTCCTGATCTTATCCATCCTTGTCACTCCTAAGGAGAACCTCAGCATCTTCATTTCTGCCACTTCCAGTTCTTTCTCCTGTCTTTTTGTCCATGTCTCTGTCTCCAGACCATACAATATAGCTGGTCTCACCACTGTCTTGTAAACTTTTCCTTTGAGCTTTGCTGACACCTTTTTGTCACAAATCTCTCCTGAAACTTTTCTCCATCCACTCCATCCTGCCTGGACTCTCTTTTTCACCTCTTTACCACACTCCCCATTTTCCTGGACAGTTGAACCAAGTACAGGGCGTCCTCGAGTTACGGCGCCCTCGACCTACGGCAACTCGGACATACGAACGTATCATATTTAATAAAAATATGAAATTAATTTTTTTTTTGTGTGTGTGTGTGTTTAAATGTTCTTAATTTCATGTGTACAGCACTTTGTTGCAGCTGTGGTTGTTTTAAATGGCTTTATAAATAAAGTATAATTATAATGTTTTATTACAATTTTAAGTGTATTTGCGCGACTTCCGGCCATTTCCGGAAATGCATCCGTGTCCGCCATTTTACGGTCCCCAAGTGCGGTCAAGGGAGGTCCGCCGGTCTTGGCAGCTGCCAGCTGGCTTTGGAGAACCGTGTGTCCGATCAGGGTTGTCTCATACGGATAAATTAGCTGGAAACACTCGGTGAACTCTGTGGACGTCTCAGGCCCGGAGCAGCAGCTGCGGATCGCTTCCACCACGCCGCGCCGGACGACAACAGCAGCTCATGGCCTGGGCTAACTACGCAGCTAATGCTGGAGCTAACGAGTGCTGCTAATGCCTGAGGTGCGGGAGCAGCACCCGCGGATCGCTCGATGCCGCCCGACAACAGCAGCTGATGGGCTGGGCTAACCACGCAGCTAATGCAGGAGCTAACGAGTGCTGCTAATGGCGGGGCCTAACATCAACTAACGCGGAGCAGCTTGTTTTGGATGGACGAACATTGCGGAGATACGGATTTCAGTAAGTTATGAAAAAAAAATCTGGCTCCAAATGTATGGAGTTAACAAGCTAACAGTCCTTCTTGTAAACAGTTTGGACCGCGTGTGCGCGTGTGGAGCGGAACGAAGCAGGGGAGCTCGGACGTGCAAGAGCTAATGCTAAAAGACGAAGGCAGGCTTTGACCAGCTCAAAGTAAGAAATTGTATTTTTTATTTATTCATTTATTTACATGTGATACTGTACATGTAATTATGCACTAGGTGTGTTAGGTGTGTTAGGATATGCGAAGTGCTTCTAACTGTACAGTAACATACATATACGTGCAGGCAGTGGCGGCTCGGGTGGGCTCCGACTTACGGCAAAATCGACCTACTAACGGTCCTTAGGTCCGGAACTCGTTCGTAAGTCGGGGACTTCCTGTACTTGAAGTCCTGCACCTTTGTGACCTCTGCTCCTTGTAGCCTCACTGTTCCACTGGCCTCCCTCTCATTCACACACATGTACTCTGTCTTACTACGGCTGACTTTCATTCCTCTTCTTTCAAGTGAATACCTCCACCTCTCCAAGTTCTCTTACACCTGTTCCCTGTTCTCACTACATATCACAATGTCATCTGCAAACATCATAGTCCACAGGGATTCCTACCTGACCTCATTTGTTAGTCGGTCCATCAGAGCAAACAAGAAGGGGCTCAGAACTCATCCATGATGCACTCCCACCTCCACCTCGAAGCTATTTGTCACTCCTGCAGCACATCTCACCACTGTCCTGCTGTCCTCATACATGTCCTGTACCAGTCTAACATACTTCTTTGCAACTCCAGAAAACAAGAAAAATGAGCAGACGTCTAAATTATCATATATTTTGGGAGTTAGGATTTTTGTTAGTAAGATCTGAAATGTGGTTATTAAAACCATGTTGTTGTTGTTATTGTTGTGGACAGCCAGATTAATGCTGGTGTAGAAGGAAAAAGCAAAAAAATAAAAATCCAGTGATTGCCTTGCGGGAATTTTATTAGTTGAACTCAACAACAACAATCATTAAAACTCCTGCAGTGTTTTTAAATTGAGTGATATGAAGACACTTGTCCTGTCCTCACCTGCTGTTACCTGGTGTACCAAAGCTTTACTGTCCTTCAGTCACACAATCCCGCTTTCTTTCCATCATTATGAAAAGATACAACTGTGAGGCTGACACATTGTCTACTTTTAAGATTTCTTTTCTTTTTTTAAATTGAACTAATATTTAGGATTGGCGTGGGTCATCCTGAGCTATCTGTTTAGATGAGCCGCTGTAGGCTTAGACAGCTGAAGGACATACTGACCACAAATCCTCACTCTGCTCTCTGTATTCTCTTTACCCTCCATGTGTGCATTCACAATTATTGCTGCCATTAACCTTGAGATTGCTCTTCATTTGTCTTTGTATATAAATATGCTAAGGTTTGTCTCTGTCCCTTTACTGTCCTCTCAGCTCATAGCTAGTTGAAGCAGATGGCCCCTCATCCCTGACTCTGTTTCAAAAAGGGAGTTGTTCTTCTCCACGGGCACCTCAGATTTTGCTCAGAATAAGAGGGATTGTATCAAAGTAAACTTATCTGCCGCCTTCCTGGGATAGAAAACTGGTATAGTAAAGCATACAGAATATATTTTGTGATATAATTGTATCTAACTGGTCTGTATGTGACAGAATTTAAACAAGAACCTGGTGGTATTAAATTGAGGTGTAATCAAAAAAGGCGTTCAATACAGAAGCAACGGGATTTTATTTGTAGCAGAAGAAATTGAAGAAATTGAGGTGTAATTGGCTTGTATTTAAATGAGCTGAAATATAATGGATTGCATTTACTGTATATAGCCCGCCGCTGAAAAGCAAAGTGTAAGAGATGATTCATTTTTCTTGTGACCATCTGTAATCATGTGTCTGCTAACAAAATATCCCATGAACTACTAGATGGATTTTAATTAAAACTTTTATAAAGTAATTGTTGGATGCTGTAGGAGTAGCTACACTAGAAGCTACAGAGATGGTGTAGGCAGGGGTGCTCACACTTTTTCAGCATGCGAGCTACTTATAAAAAAACCAAGTCCAAAAGATCTACCCAATACAAAAATGCAAAACATATAATTATCTTCAAATGTATTAAGGATTCTTTTTATGTACAATGTACCTATGTTGATGTACCTTGCATAACTGAATAAGCAAATATTGCACAACACATGTAATAAATCAGGGGTCACCAACGTGGTGCCCATGGGCACCTGGTCGACCGTAGGGACCAAATGGGGTGATGGTGACAGCAATATAGATTTTTTAAATTTTATTTTAAAAATATATGGTAGAAATATAACAGAGTTGTTAAGTTTCCCTGCCCGCTCCAGGTCTCTGAGGTCACACAGCTCCTGCTCTCTGTTCCACGGACAAAATATAAACGTTGGGGTGACCGTGCCTTTTCTGCGGCCGCACCTCTACTCTGGAATACGCTCCCGCTTGAGCTACGTCAGATTACTGAACTTGGCCTTTTTAAATCGAAGCTTAAGACTTTTTTATTCCAACTGGCTTTTAGTAATTAAATATGTGGTGACATTTCTGGTTTTATTTTTGCTATTATGTTGTGTTTTCTTGATTTTTAATCTGTTGTCTTTTACTGTACTGCACTGTTTTTTGTTAGTCACCATCACCGTGGTTGTGTAAAGTGCTATACAAATGAATAAATGAAATGAAATGAAACTGATCCCCACCCCCTTCTTTATAAGAATCTGGTCTTTTACTTTAATAAATGTAAAAAAAAAATCATTAGATATTTTTTACTTTAATAAATGTCATTTCTAAAAGCCCCCTCCAGCAAATCTAAAGTGGTCCACAGGCCACCAGTTGATAACCACAGTTGTGGCAGGTTGTTATGGCTCCGGACACGTTTAATTTAGTGAACAAAGGCATAAAAATGTCTCTTTTGGTACGGAGAGATTTACAGCGGTGTATTTTACCGACTGTCCCTGAACGCAGCGCGAAAGTGTGTTATGCAAACGCTCGCGCTGCGGGACAGGGAAACGTGCAGAGAACAGAGAGTAGTCAAGGAGGTTATTCTGTATGAAAAGTGTCTCGTATGATTTTAATAATAAAGCCACGTCAGCTCCCAACCAGTATGTTTAAGCGTGCAGAGAAACATCACAGCGTCACTCACCCGGAAGATGGTGGGGGCGTTTCGCTTTGAAGTTGCTGCTGTCCGAACAGGGATTTTAGTTCCTCCACCTTTCTCTTTCTCAGCTGGCTTTTCGGTGGGAAGTCCATGTCGTATTTTCCATGAACAGTCCGAAATCTGATTGTTTTCGCTTAGTATGTTTTGCTGCGTTCAACTTCCACCTTCGCGCCATTGTTTTTAGAAGCTGCATGAGCGTGACCTAAAGCTCTCATCTGATTGGTTGCCGTGAATGTCAATCAAGGGGCGGGATGTTTTCAGTTGTCATCTGATTGGTTGCCCTGCATGTCAATCAAGTAACGGGATGTTTCATTGGCTGACAATTTTTTAATGTCACGCTGTGGGAAAAAAAAAAATAATAATAATGTCACGCTGCGATCGACCAGTAATGCCTCCGTGATCGACCGGTCGATCACGATCGACGTAATGAGCAGGTCTGGTCTAGATGAACTGATTGAGAATGAGCGGAATGCTCTACATTCATGTCTAATACAGGCCTCTAACTGTTCAATCGTCTTGGGCCTTCTTTGTCGCACCTTCCTCTTTATGATGTGCCAAATGTTCTCTATAGGTGAAAGATCTGGACTGCAGGCTGGACATTTCAGTACCCGGATCCTTCTCCTACGTAGCCATGATGTTGTGATTGCTGCAGAATGTGGTCTGGCATTATCTTGTTGAAAAATGCAGGGTCTTCCCTGAAAGAGATGACGTCTAGATGGAGCATATGTTGTTCTAGAACCTGAACATAGTTCTCTGCATTAATGGTGCCTTTCCAGACATGCAAGCTGCCCATGCCACAAGCGCTCATGCAACCCCATACCATCAGTGATGCAGGCTTCTGAACGGAGCGTTGATAACAACTTGGGCTATCCTTGTCCTCTCTGGTCCAGATGACATGGCGTCCCAGTGTTCCATAAAGAACTTCAAATCGTGACTCATCTGACACAGAACAGTCTTCCATTTTGCCACACTCCATTTTAAATGACCCCTGGTCCAGTGCAAACGTCTGAGCTTGTGGAGCTTGCTTAGAAATGGCTTCCTCTTTGCACTGTAGAGTTTCAGCTGGCAACGGCGGATGGCACGGTGGATTGTGTTCACTGACAATGCTTTCTGGAAGTATTCCTGAGCCCATTCTGTTATTTCCTTGACAGTGGCATTCCTGTTTGAGGTGCAGTGACGTTTAAGGGCCCGGAGATCACGAGCATCCAGTAGAGTTTTACGGCCTTGACCCTTACGCACAGCGATTGTTCCAGATTCTCTGAATCTTTTGATGATGTTATGCACGGTTGATGATGATAACTTAAAAGTCTTTGCTATTTTACGCTGGGTAACACCATTCTGGTATTGCTGCACTATCTTTCTGTGCAACAATGGTGGAATTGGTGATCCTCTTACCATCTTGGCTTCTGAGAGACACTGACACTCTGAGAAGCTCTTTTTATACCCAATCATGTTGTCAATTGACCTAATTAGTGTTAATTGGTCTTCCAGCTGTTCGTTATATGCTCAATTTCCTTTTTCCAGCCACTTATTGCTACTTGTCCCAACTTTTTGGGATTTGTTGACACTGTGAAATTTTGAATCAACATATTTTTCCTTTAAAATGTTACATTTACTCAGATTAAACTTTTGATCTGTCATCTATGTTCTATTACGAATAAAATATTGACATTTGCCATCTCCACATCATTGCATTCAGTTTTTATTCACAATTTGTTTAGTGTCCATACTTTTTTGGAATCGGTTTGTAAAAGGATCTCACTTGTAAATGAGTCTTCGAGGTTTAATGTAACTTATCTGTTTAAATAAAGGTTGAATGAGTGAATGAATTAATGAAATTGCTCTGTGTCTACGTTTTTTTCTTTTGCTGCTTTTAATTAATTTTTGTTACTATTGTAGTGATACACACGTGTCCACTGAATATCAGTGATTGACATTAACACTATTTTATTTTATTAATTTGAATCAAAACACAATGTAAATCACATTTCATTTCATTTTCATTTATTTATTTATTCGTTTTATAAAAAAAGAACACACAACAAACACATGTTTCTTGTGTAAAAAGGAAATATAAAATGAAAGGCGGCAGAAGAAGAAAATATCTTATTATGTCTGCCCATTTTTAAAATAAAAAAATAATTTCAAACAATAATTATATATTAGTAATAATGAAAAAAATGAATAACTCATCTCAATTTTCAAATTTCGTGACTCAACGAGGCTAGCCTGTATAAATAAAGGTTGAATGAATATTACACATTGAACTACTTCATACGCATTTCTTCAACAATTCACTCTTTATCATTTTTTTAAAACACAAACATTGACATGGCTTTTTTTTATATCACACTAAGTCATTCCACAATCCAACTCCCTGGACTGATGTAGACCGTCCCTTCAAACTAGTTTTGTATTGTGTCTTTACAAATACATCAGGTCCCTTTAGATTGTAACAGCTTGATCTTTTAACAAAATGTGTCTGAATATTTAAGGGTAGTGCATTGTTATGAGCTTTATACATCATCATTAAAATATGGTAATCTACTAAATCATGGAACTTCAGTAATTTCAACTGAAAAAATAATATACTAAATGGATGACAGTAATGTTTTCTTGCATTAATCCTTATGGCTCTTTTCTGTAAAATAAAATAAGACTCTAGACTCTGTGTAATTCAAACTGTTTAATTCAAGCTGGATATAAATGTGTAATGGTGCATTTTTTCTCTGAAACCTGCAAGTGAAGATACAGTGACACTGTTTATCTCATTTTAGTTTGAACTCAGGACAATAATCACCTCACAAGAGACTTTTTGTTTTTGTCCTGATTAGTAATCAGAAAATAATCTTTGGTTTTGTTATTTTCATCAGTAGGTTTCAAATGTTGACACTGTAATGACATTGTTTAATCCAAATGACAGGTCAACAGTGCCTGGTTAAAGTTTTAAGACAGTCTTAATCAGTTTTATCATAAAACGAATTAGTTTTATCATAAAATGCTGGCGTAAAAAAAAACTTAACACTTTTATCCTTCCTTTTCTGACATCATCTAACCTCTTGAACACCTCTGATGTCATTTTCACTCCTCCTCCCGGTGCCACTGGCCAATGAGGGAACTGAGCACTACTGGGTCAAACTCCCTTTTTAAAGTTCCACTTCCTGCCTTTTCCTTCAGTCTGCTGGTGAAACTGAACTATGATGTTTCACCTGAGAGCTGGAGGAACGTCTGTCAAATGCTAATGACATGTCATCTGCTATGGACTCATAGCATTGCTGGCTATGAATCCGACCTAGAGCTAAAAAGCTCCACTTGATTGAATGATCCTCTCAAGGAACACTTTTATTCTGAAAACCAACCAGGAAATGCCGCTTTTCTGATTAACGCAGACGTCAGGAGACACTGAAACATTGAACACGGACAACTGGACCTGAGAAGATTGATCATCTTTGAAGGTAACGAGTCGTTAGATGTTTTGCCATGTGGACCGACGGCTAGCGAGCGTCTGCCGGAAAGTGTGCGACCTCTGCTTTATAGCACATCTTCCCAAGATAACTCCCTGACTCCAACTTTTTTTTATCCAACATCTTACACCTCCTAAACTTTCTCTTATTCTTGCCAGAACATTAAGAAATATTTGCCTACAGATATAAGTAATATGTCATCTCATTACCTGTGTCTGTTGTTCCAAAATTGAATCTGTCGACAGTAAAGTTTATATAAAAATTAATCAGGACCAATCCATTGTACATGTTGATGTAATTTTATGATTCTGTTAATAAATGATTAATCTCTGGTTGATCTACATAAATTAACGTTTCATGCCTGTTACATCTCGTTTGACCACACAAGTTATTGGTAAATTCCTTAAAAAGAGAGAACTCATTTATATTTGATGATAAGGTTGACCTGGGAACGCCTTGGGATTCCCCCAGAGGAGCTGCTCCAAGTGGCTGGGGAGAGGGAAGTCTGGGCCTCCCTACTTAGGCTGCTACCCCCGCGACCCGACCCCGGATAAGCGGAAGAAGATGGATGGATGGATGGATGGATGGATGGATGGGTTGTTATCGTCCCCCCTCAGCAACACCTGAGGCTCTGTCCTCCCTGACAGAATTCCTAGGAAATTTAAATTTCAAAGATATTTTTTGGCAGGAGATTTCAACAACATTGACTAGGATAAGTCAACCCCTCACTGTGATAAATTCAAGGAATGTTGCCTATCAACAGTTTAGAATCTGTTGGAATCCTGGCAAAAACCAATGCAGATTTGTTCCTGTCTTTGATTTTATACGTCTACCTTATAATGTTTTGCTAGTTTTTTGATACTTTGTTAAAAAAAAAAAAAAAAAAAATCTTTTGTTTTTTTCTCTCTTTTTGTTTTCTATTGTTTATTGTTTGTTTGTTTATTGTTTAATGAAATTCTATCACTGCTGTTCATTGTTCTTTAGTTTTAGCAGGTCGCTTTCGTAAATGAGCCCATGAGGTTCAAAAGATTTACCTGACTAAATAAAGGTTGAATGAATCACTCAATCTAACCCAATTTATTGACTCTCCCACTAGACCAAACAAAAACTGTCCTAAAAAATCTTCCATCTTAGACCTGTTTCTAACAAATACACCTCACAAATTCCCTTGTACAGGTGTATTTGCTGACATTTTGAGTTATCATTGTGTAACAGTGGCTCTCAGAGATATTAAACTTCCACCTTCTAAGCCCAGATTAATTCAAAAAAGGGATTTGAAATGTTTTTGTGAACAGCCATTTCTCTGGGATCTATCTCACTTTGACTGGCAATGTTCTGTTAACCAGCGACGTGAACACCGCTTGGAACTATTTTCATCCATCCATCCATCCATCCATCCATCCATCCATCCATTTTCTTCCGCTTATCCGGGGTCGGGTCGCGGGGGTAGCAGCCTAAGTAGGGAGGCCCAGACTTCCCTCTCCCCAGCCACTTGGAGCAGCTCCTCTGGGGGAATCCCAAGGCGTTCCCAGGCCAGCCGAGAAACATAGTCCCTCCAGCGTATCCTGGGTCTTCCTCTGGGTCTCCTCCCGGTGGGACATGCCCGGAACACCTCACCAGGGAGGCGTCCAGGAGGCATCCTAACCAGATGCCCGAGCCACCTCAACTGGCTCCTCTCGATGTGGAGAAGCAGCGGCTCTACTCCGAGTCCCTCCCGGATGACTGAGCTTCTCACCCTATCTCTAAGGGAGAGTCCAGCCACCCTGCGGAGAAAACTCATTTCAGCCGCTTGTATCCGAGATCTTGTTCTTTCGGTCATAACCCAAAGCTCATGACCATAGATGAGGGTGGGAACGTAGATCGATCGGTAAATTGAGAGCTTTGCCTTTTGACTCAGCTCTCTCTTCACCACGACAGACCGGTACAGCGCCCGCTTCACTGCGGACGCTGCACCTATCCGCCTATCGATCTCACGCTCCAGTAACTATTTTCATAATAGTTTCATTTATTTTGTGAACAAACACGCTCCTTTCTGCCAGTTCAGGATAAAGGGACGTGACAGCCCCTGGTTTATTCCTGAACTAGCTGATCTCCTTTGCAAGAGAGACCATCTTTGGGCCGCAGCGAGAAAATCTGGCTCAGACTCTAATTGGTTGAATTTTCGGCAGCTGAGGAATAAATGCACAACTGCCATCAAAGCCGCAAAACGTAACTATTTTTATCTCAGACTTCCAAAAATCTAAACGATCCTAAAATTCTGGAAAACCATCAAATCTCTCTCAGGCATCCCTAATCATCTGACCTCCCATCACAACTTCTTGTTGACTCTGTTCCTGTGTCAAATAAGCACGAGATCCTGAACTGTTTCAACAAACATTTTGTTGCTTCTAGTTCATTATTTGACACAGTTACAAATGGAAAATCAGCCACTTCATCTAATAATCAAACTTCTACAAATCAAATCCCTCCTACAAGTCAATCCTCAGTTAATCACACCTTCTCTTTTTCTCCGTTCTCAGTCAGTGAGGTAAATAAAGCGTTAAAAGGTCTTGATCCTAAAAAATCTGCAGGTCCAGATGAACTTCCACCTTATTTCTTAAGGCTGGCTGCTCCCCACATCTTTAACCTGTCCATAAGACAAAACTACATTCTGGATGTCTAAAAAAGCTAAATCTGGTCCTCTGGACATTCAAAAACAAAACAAAGCAAAAAAATTGTAGAAACGTTTCGTCTTTCGTCCGAAAGACTTCCTCAGTCTGAGCTGCTGTATTCAGCTCAGTCTTATAAATAGCACCCTCTCACAGTGGATCGACCAGTTGGCTGATGACAGCCTGAAACCAGCTGCTCACATGATCAAGGAGGACCATCAGCCTAACGATGGATCGTTAGCACCCTGATGGTTGTTTGCTATTCACAGAGGGCTGAGTGATACTAGCAATAACAGCATTGTAAGAGGGGGACAGTTGAACCCGGAGGCCTCCACCTCTGTTTAATGATGGACGGTTTCTTTTCACAAAGATGGCCTCCTTTACTCCTCTCTCAAACCATCGTTCCTCTCTATCAAGGATGTGAACATCTTCATCCCTGAAAGAGTGACCTCTGACCTGGAGATGAGTGTAGACCGCAGAGTCCTGACCTGATGATGTTGATCTTCTGTGCTGGGCCATCCTTTTGGCCAGTGGCTGTTTAGTTTCCCCGATATAAGACTGATCACAGCCCTCCTGACACTGAACAGCATACACAATATTACTCTGTTTGTGCCGGGGGACTGGATCTTTGGGATGAACCAGTCTTTAATGTATTTTGGGGTTTAAAAGCCACTGGGACGTTGTGTTTAGAAAATAAACGTCTCAATGTCTCTGAAACTCCCGCAACATACGGAATGACCACTGGTCTGGGTCTGGGTTCCTTCTTTTCACCTGATGGCTGGCTGGAGTCCTGTTTGGGTTTCTTCTCTGCTTTCAGGAAGGCCCAGTTAGGATATCCACATTTCTCTAGAGCCTGTTTTGTGTGTGATTTCTCCTTCTGTCTGGCTCCTGAGTTAGTGGGGACGCTGTCTGCTCTGTGATACAGAGTCCTGATGACTCCTAACTTGTGCTCCAGAGGGTGATGGGAGTCAAACTGTAAATACTGGTCTGTGTGGGTGGGTTTGCGGTACACCTCAGTTTGCAAATTTCCTCTATCAGAAACTGAGACCTCACAGTCCAAGAAAGCCAACCTGCCATTTTTACATCTTCTCGTGTGAACTTGATATATTTATCCACAGAGTTGATGTGATCAGTGAAATGTTGGACTTCCTGAGATTTAATTTTAACCCAGGTGTCGTCAACATACCTGAACCAATGACTTGGTGGTCTCCCTGAAAAGGACGTCAAGGCTCTCTTTTCTACCTCCTCCATGTACAGGTTGGCAACAATAGGAGAAACTGGAGACCCCATAGCACACCCATGTTTCTGCCTATAATATTGCTCCCCATATGTGAAGTAGGTTGACTGCAGGCACCAGGGGCGGATCTAGAAAAATATCTATGGGGTGGCAAGAGGGTGGCAAGGATGTTTCAGTGGGTGGCAACACCCTCCTCCTCCACACACACACAGTATATATATATATATATATATATATATGTATATGTGTATATGTATATATATATGTATATGTATATGTGTATATGTATATATATATGTATATGTATATATGTATATGTATATATGTATATATATATATGTATATGTATATATATATGTATATTATGTATATATATATGTATATG
>JBBPBX010034974.1:20975-32313 GCA_038048925.1 Garcialebias charrua
TTGGCTGTACAGCTTTTCATCTTTTGAAATAAACACAAATCAATATACAGTAGCTGTCACTGCTAGCTAACAAAAAAATGGCTATAATTTGGTCTTTTTTGTTTTGTTTTTGTTGTTGCAAAAATTCATTGTCGTAATAGTCTAGAGTTATTGCGAACATATGCCCCGAGTGCTACTTAAAGTTAGATCTTTGTTTAAAATTTCAGCTTTAACATTTGGAGTCAACCCTGTTCGTCCGTTAGTAAAATATCATGACCTATATTAATTCATTCATTCAACCTTTATTTAGTCAGGTAAATCTTTTGAACCTCATGGGCTCATTTACGAAAGCGACCTGCTAAAACTAAAGAACAATGAACAGCAGTGATAGAATTTCATTAAACAATAAACAAACAAACAATAAACAATAGAAAACAAAAAGAGAGAAAAAAACAAAAGATTTTTTTTTTTTTAACAAAGTATCAAAAAACTAGCAAAACATTATAAGGTAGACGTATAAAATCAAAGACAGGAACAAATCTGCATTGGTTTTTGCCAGGATTCCAACAGATTCTGAAAACCATTTAGAGAAGTCAAGGCCGAGAGCTTCAGATCTTTTTGTAAGATATTCCATGAAGCAGGAGCAGAATAGGAGAAGGCCCTTTTTCCAAGTTCAGTCCTCACTGACGGAACACTGCAGGTAATCATGTCCTGAGAGCGCACACTGTAGCTGCACTCACGCAAAGACATGTAGGAGGAGATGTATGAGGGCAGTAGACCAAGAAGTGATTTAAAGATGAAAATGTACCAGTGGAAGAGTCTGCGTGAGGTTAATGATGTCCAGTTAATGTCTTGGTACTTCGCGGTTCGATGTTTGTGGACTTGCACTTTCGCGTTTTTTCAATGATTGTCAACTTTAATATTATTCATGTAGTTGGGACGGTACAGAATAAAACGTTAACCAAAAAAAAAAAAATAAAAAAAAATAACCTTCAGGAAAGGCACCACCAGTTTTTATGTTTCTTTCAATAACTGTACTGTAATGCTAGTCAAAAAAGAACTACACTACCCATAAGCCATAAGAAGTGTCGCAACTCTCACTTTATATGGCTCTGGTCCAGACCAGAGCCATGGAACAAATCGCCCCCTCCATGACCCACGTGACTTCTGCATTCCATTCTTACAATGGGACTCTATGGAAGTGTCGCAACTCTCTCTTTCTAGGGCTCTGCTGCTTTCTGCTGAAATGGACTGGAACCGAGCTGCTGTTCTGCAGAGCTAGTGAATACCCAAATAAAAATTTGCAGAACTGTATAGTGTATATTCATTCATTCATTCAACCTTTATTTAGTCAGGTAAATCTTATTGAACCTCATGGGCTCATTTACGAAAGCGACCTGCTAAAACTAAAGTATATACGTATGTTGTTAAAAATTTAAGGGTTTAGAACATTGCAAGAGTGTGGGAAGGAATTGTTTAAGGTAAAGCCTTAAAATATGTACAAATACTAAAATAAATATAGCGTTCCTACTTCACGTTTTTTCAACTATCCTGGGAGGTTGTGTGGAATGTGACACCCGCAATAATCGAGGGACTACTGGATTTCAATAAAACCTTCAGAAAGTAAATATAAGTTTGTTTACAACTAATTAACTTTTGGAGTCAAACCACATTCCAAGATGGCTGCCACAATTACTTAATGAACAGAATTATGACTGACAGTTTTACAGAAGAGATCAAATTTGAGGTGGTGGCAGATTATAGTCATTGGGGGAGTGGTGGCGCAGAGGTTAGAGAAGGTGGACCTGTGATCAGAAGATTGCCAGTTTGACTCCCCGGACTAACATCAGAATGTGGGTGGAGAAAGTGAAACACCCACACCTGCCTCCATCCTTATTTGCCCCATTCTGGGCCCTTGAGCAAGGCTCTTAACCCCCCACCATCTGCAGCCCCGAGCACTAGAGTTGCATTCGGGTCCGAAAAATCCAACCCGACCCGGCCCCAGCCCATAACCATCATCTCCAAACCCCACCTGATCCAACAAATTAACAGTAACTACCGGTCCAAGCCCAAACCCCCCACCCCAAACTTTTAATTAAGCTTTGACTGCTCATACCACCGACTATTATTAACGGTTGACTGACGCGTGGCTGTGTAAAGGGGGCATAAGATCGGAGCTGAGGAGCCATCAAAGCGCACTAAAGCGGCGGCCGTGGCGTAAAGGTAATGGCAGTCGTCCCCCCGATCGGAAGGTTGGAGGTTCGAATCCCGAGTTCCCCCACCATGTGTCGTTGTGTCCCTGGGCAAGACACTTAACCCCGAGTTGCTCCCGGTAGGACTGGCTGGCGCCTTGCATGGCAGACTACCGCTACCGGTGTATGAATGTGTGTATGAATGGGTGGATGGCTGGTGCTGTAAAGCACTTTGGGGCCCCTCATAGTGGGCTGGAAGGCGCTATATAAGTAAGCTCCATTTACCATTTAAATGCTTCCCCTGCTCCTGCCTGCATTGGATCCTGCTCTGACATGTTGGATATTTTGTGATCTCACCTGTGGTCTTCGGCCACGTGCGTCCACTGAGTGCTGCGGCTGAATGAAGGTCCATTTGGGTGATGGGTCACTGGCGGTAATCCATCTGAAGCTTAACTGAACTTTTTATGTCTTCCAACTGGCTGGTCAGCGCGTGGTCAAATGGCTGCGTGCAGCAGGTGTAGTATGGCAAGACATGTTGACATATAATTGGATCGTCAGCTGCGCGCATCCCTGATGCAATAAAAAGCCTGACACCCACCAGACCCGCACATTAAGCACATTACTATGGCCTGGCCCAGTTCAAATCTGGGTCGGGCTCTGGGTTCAGGTTAGAAATGACAGCTCTACCGGGCACCCTAGATAGCAGCTCTCTGCTCCACACAGAGGGCTGTGGTAACTCGGTGGTCTGTGGTTGCATCAGGAAGGACGTCCAGTGTAAAAACAATTGCCAAGTCTCCGTGTGAGATAGTTCGCTGTGGTGACTCCTGAAGAAGGGAGCAGCCGAAAGAAAAAGAAGGTAGTTTATAGTCATTCAGACCACATTTAAACCTGAGAATATCACAAGAATGAGCATATTGTTTGACAAAAATGGGCAAGCAATTAAATTCTCAACATGATCTTAGATCAAAACTCTGGTTATGAAAGGTGGCGAACGATTTGCATTCCTTCAAGGACTCCTAGGCCTTTAATTGTTTATAATAATCGTATGGCTTTACAAAATATGATTCTAAATGTTTAAAGAAAAACTTGCTTCTTATGTTAAACTTCAACTGTGGGGTGTAAAAGAGAGAAAAAGCAGTTAAAGCAAATAGTCTAGTCGGTATTATTACATAAAAAAAAAAGCTCCACTCTCTTTCAGAGTCTTGATGTGGCGATTAGAAAAAGCTGACACTAATGAAAACATACAGTCATACTATTTAATTATGTAGGGCTGGGGAAAACTTTGATGGACTATAAATGGAAGAAATCACTTCAAAATCCGAACGGCGCTGTAGACACAATGTGTACAAATGTTAATGTTTCCTTTTAATTGATCAATTTCTCCCTAAAGAGTTTTGCCAGAGACTTCTGCTCTGCCTTGATAAGAGCTTATGGTGAGCTGGAGGACTTTTGAGGACCGTGTCCACGGGGTACGGAGGGGATCAGTTTCTTCAGTTATGGTTAGACTTAGAAGACCTCTTTAGAGGTCATGACACGATTGTTACATTGCCCAGGGTAGGATTCTTCTTACATTTCAAGGGTAAGGAGAAAATCCATTTGCCAACTCACTGTTTGTAATTGCAAAGAAATGTTACCTCCTTTCAATATGCAATTACTAAATTATGATGGATTTTTTTTTAGTATTGCTTTCTGCCAGGCATTATTCAACACAGTCCATCACGATTTACATAGCTTAACGAAGCTCTGAGCTTTTAATAATGTGAAGGAGCGTAATGTGGGAGCTGATGTTTGCTTGAACTGGCTGGGTTTTCGGTGGTAATGATTATGAAGTGAACACTGGGAGCAGACTCTGTGAGAGGATTGGGGGTGGGGGGCGCTGGGCTCAGTGTGAGGCAGGCAGATGGTTGGCAGGACAGTATGTTGATAATGGCAACATTAGTCTGCTGGGAAGCAACATTATGCTCAAGGTCAATGGGAGCTGAAGAATGGAGGAACATTATGACTTTCGTCCTGAAATGAGAACTCCCTTCAAGGATGGTGAGATATTTAGCGTGACCTCTGTAATCTGCACACGGCTGTCGTATTAATATTCCTCTTTTAATAAGGCAATTTGAGTTACCAAAGCAGTGATAAGAAACCAGCAAATGTATTTTTTTTTATATCCAATATCCTTGTGGTATCAATATTTGTGCATAAAGTTCTTTAATGTGCTGTAGCCAAATGTGTGTTTAACAACTTTCATTATCACCCACCCCCAGAAGGCACGGGCGGATGATAATGTTTTGTGTGTGTGTGTGCGTATCTATGTGTGTGTGCCTGAACCAGTGGAGAAAAAAAAAAAAGTCAAATGAAATGGCTGCCATAACCAACTGACCTTAAAACACACTGTGGCGCGTTGCCCAGCTCATCTCTGGAGTCTTCAGGGAACTCACACTCTCTGTCCCTGGACGATGTCCACGTAGTCCTCGGACCTGGCGTAGTACCCGTCTGCACTGAGGGCCCCCCAGAAGTTGCTCCACAATCGTCCCACTCGGGTGATCATCGGCGCCACGACGGGCCTGAGGAGGAACGTTAGAGAGGTTCTTCACGAGCTCAGCAGAAAGGTCTCAGGTTGAACAGACGAACACTCACAGGTTTTGTCTGACGAGGATCTTTAGCGTGTCCTCGTTCTTTAGGACCACCTCCACGTCCAAGTTGAACAAAAACTCACAGTCTTTGTCCTTCCGGCACAAATCACTGGAACACGATGGAACGACACGGAAGAAATCAAAAACAAACAGCGTTTCACACAGAGAAGCACTTTGAAGCTTCATGTGGACAAAATACAGAGGACCGTCCAGTACTGACCGTCCAGTACTGACCGTCCAGTACTGACCGTCCAGTACTGACCATCCAGTACTGACCGTCCAGTACTGACCATCTGAGGAGTCCAGTACTGACCGTCCAGTACTGACCATCTGAGGACCGTCCAGTACTGACCGTCCAGTACTGACCATCTGAGGAAAGCCTGGCGTGTTTTGTAACATCTTGTAACACGGGACAGCAAACGCGAATTAGTGTCAGACGTAAGTAAACTCACAAAGCGAGTTCCCGGGAGGCGGTGGAGTCCGTCTCCTCCTCGGGGCTGATGGTTCTAACGTCCCGATAGAGTCCACCGTGGTCCTTCAGGAAGGAGCTGACCTGCTGCTCGTGGTGAGGTTCCTGCAGCGGGACAAACCCAAGCTCCTCACAAAGTCTGCAGATCAACTCAAAACATTCATGTACATGAAACACAACGTACCTCTGCTGGAAGCATGGTAAGAGTACCACTAGTACTAAGAAAGTAATAGTACGACTAATAGAACAGCTTACATAAGTAGTAAAAGAGTTATGGTAGTATGAGTACTAGTAGTACTCATAGTACTAGCAGTACTATTAGTATGAGAATTAATACTACTAGTTCAGTAACACTACTATTATTAGTAGTAATTCTACTACTAGTACAGTCACAGTACTAGCAGTAATAGTATTGCTACCAGTAATACTATATTAATAGTGCCACTAGTTCTAATAAAGTAATAGTGTTCTACCTTATCTTATTTCACTAATATAACAGGTAGTACAAGTAGTAGTAGTTATAGTAGTGAGTATTAGTGGTAATAGTACTCATACTACTAGCAGCTTTAGTAGTATGAGTGCAAGAACTACTAGTTAGTTCATTAACACTACTATTATTACTAGTACTTCTACTACTAGTATAGGAACAGTACTAGTAGTACTAGTATTGCAACCAGTAATACTATAATAATAGTGCCACTAGTACTAGCATAGTACTATGAGTACTAATAATTCTATAACATTATAATAATAATATTACCAATACTAGTACTACTAATACTACTTGTAGTACTATTACAAGTACTATTAGTACTTCTAATACAATAATATTGTCCAGGAGACTACTGTCATTCACAACACATGAGGTGGAATAAAATTGTGTACTCAGGGTCCCAGTTACACCCAAAAAAAGCAATATAAATAAATATATATATATATACACAAGTATAAATAGTAGTACTATTATCAAAATACTGTAGTACTGGTTGTACTCTTACCAATACACATTGAGTAGTAGTTGGGTATTAGTAGCACTTGAAAAAGTATAGTACTAGTACTAATAGTAGTAGTAATGTTACTACTAGTATTTGTGTTAGTACTACTAGTCCTACTTTTACATGCTAGTACTGGTAATTTCCTACTCCCAGTACTATATTAGTACTTCCACTTTTACTACCAGCAGAAGTATAGTAACACAACTAGTAGAGGTACTAATTACACTAATACTAGCAGTACTACAACTACTAACTACCACTCCTACCCGTACAATAAGTGTTGTAAAACACTATTACTAATAGCGGTACTTGTAAAGGTACTGTAGTTCTAGCTGCAGTATTAGTACTTGCTCCAGTCTGACACTGAGGTCAGAGGCTGGAAGCTGCGAGTGGGCGGAGCTCAGCAGCATCAAACTTTAACTCGTTCCTCTGACGTCTGAATCTTTGGAAGCTGTTGGTCAGACGTGGTTTAAGGTGGGGGAGGGAGGGTGAGGGTGGGTGTGTGGGGGGAGAACTGGACAGAATCCAAGCTGCTGAAAGTTTCTGTTATATTCCAGCAGACAGGATGAAGAACTAAATGTCCAGAGCGTGTCGTGCTCGCTGATTGGTTGTGACGTCGTCGTGAACACGCGTCGCACCAGGACGCCGCAGGAACCTCACCTGGACGCCGCAGGAACCTCACCTGGACGCCGCAGGAACCTCACCTGGACGCCGCAGGAACCTCACCTGGACGCGCGGAACCTCACCGGACGCCGCAGGAACCTCACCTGGACGCCGCAGGAACCTCACCTGGTTGTAGATGAAGAGCTTGAGTCTGTCCTTGGGGTACTGGAGCTTCAGAAGACGTTCAAAGAACACCGAGACGAATGGTGTGGGCTGCTGGATGAAGACGCCGATCATCACCAGCGGGTACTCGGTTTCCTGTAGAAAATAAAGGCGGGGTATGAAACGACGACCAGGAGGGGGAGTGCCCCCCCACCCCCACCCCCCTGCGCTGGACTTTTGTCCTGAATGAGACGGGAACGGACCTTCAGAGCTGAGAGGGGACGCAGGTTCTCGTTGCACACCGTGCATCCGGTCTCAAAGGTCCACGTGTTGGGGATGTAGTTTCCCAGGTAGTTGATCTGCAGCTGGAAAACAAACGTCAAAGTAAACGTTTACACGTTCAGTCGGTGTGAACACGTCGTCCTGCAGGAGGATCCAACGTCTCTGACGAAAACATTTAGATGAAGTGAAACACTTGAACAGCTGATCAGAGTTCCTGCAGAGAGGGACCCCTCGGCAAACAGTTCCTTTAAGAGCAAACACTCTGAAAAACTTCTTTCATTCAGACTTTTAGTTAACCTTCTGCTGCTTTTAGCTTTTAAGTAAAAAAAGTCAAAGTCAACTTTATTGTCAGAACTGCAATATGTACAGGACATACACAGGATTGAAATTGCATTTCTCTCAGTCCCTCGGTGCAACAGTAATAATAATAATAATAATAATATTAACCATCTAAACACTAAACACTAAAACATTTAATAAACATAAGCATAAAATAGTAAAAGTGTAACATTGTCCTGAGTTTTTTCTACTACTTTTAAACTCTGACTAGCTTTCTGCTACTTTTAAACTCTGACTAACTTTCTGCTACTTTTAAACTCTGACTAACTTTCTGCTACTTTTAAACTCTGACTAACTTTCTGCTACTTTTAAACTCTGACTAACTTTCTGCTACTTTTAAACTCTGACTAACTTTCTGCTACTTTTAAACTCTGACTAACTTTCTGCTACTTTTAAACTCTGACTAGCTTTCTGCTACTTTTAAACTCTGACTAACTTTCTGCTACTTTTAAACTCTGACTAACTTTCTGCTACTTTTAAACTCTGACTAACTTTCTGCTACTTTTAAACTCTGACTAACTTTCTGCTACTTTTAAACTCTGACTAACTTTCTGCTACTTTTAAACTCTGACTAACTTTCTGCTACTTTTAAACTCTGACTAACTTTCTGCTACTTTTAAACTCTGACTAACTTTCTGCTACTTTTAAACTCTGACTAACTTTCTGCTACTTTTAAACTCTGACTAGCTTTCTGCTACTTTTAAACTCTGACTAGCTTTCTGCTACTTTTAAACTCTGACTAACTTTCTGCTACTTTTAAACTCTGACTAGCTTTCTGCTACTTTTAAACTCTGACTAGCTTTCTGCTACTTTTAAACTCTGACTAACTTTCTACTACTTTTAAACTCTGACTAACTTTCTACTACTTTTAAACTCTGACAAACTTTCTACTAGAAATTGGAATTATGTGCGTGGACTGTCTTCTGGGCTATTTCACTTATCGATTCTATCGATAACAAAAATTTCTGCGAAGCGCACCGGCCAGGGAGAGCCAGGGCGCCCTATCGACATGCAGGCGGTGAGCTGCATTATGGACTCTATGAGCAGGCTAATGCAGCTGTCCGCTCTTTCTGTCGGGGACGTGGAATCTCTGTGATTTATTGGGACACTGGTGGCTCCTGCCACTGAAGGCTGAGGGGGACCGCGGCGATCGGCGTGCTGACGAAGACCTCCGCTCAGCGAAAATGCTTTGATCCAGGCTATGAAGGACCTTCCCAGCTGTTGTGCGGGCTGAGTCACACGGTGAGAGAAGCGGTGGCTGCCGCGGACCTGCAGTGTGAACTGTGGACTCGTTTACAGCCGCTCGGATTCAAACAGGGCACATACGGAAGGATCTTTTAGCTCGGAACCTGACACGAATTCGGCGATTTGGACCCAGAAAACAGAACCTGGACTTAAAGACTGCAGTAAAAAGAACACTGTGGTCTGACTGAAAAATAAAGCAACTAATCTAATCTGGCCTCTGGCCTTGGACTGTTGAAGGCTACAAATCTTCTCCTGAGCTGGGAGCTGAAGGAACCCGCTGCCCTCCCACCCCTCCCCCCAGAGGTTTCTGTGTGCATTCTTGGTTTGAGCCGAGCTCTGAGACCAGCGAACTGTTTCTTATCTAGAATTGTTACACACAGACTGTTTCCTCCCGCCTGCCGTCATAAATGCATCTTGTCCTGTAACTAAATGTGCTTTTATTTGATAAACTCTGACTAACTTTCTACTACTTTTAAACTCTGACTAACTTTCTGCTACTTTTAAACTCTGACTAACTTTCTACTACTTTTAAACTCTGACTAACTTTCTGCTACTTTTAAACTCTGACTAGCTTTCTGCTACTTTTAAACTCTGACTAGCTTTCTGCTACTTTTAAACTCTGACTAACTTTCTGCTACTTTTAAACTCTGACTAGCTTTCTGCTACTTTTAAACTCTGACTAGCTTTCTGCTACTTTTAAACTCTGACTAACTTTCTGCTACTTTTAAACTCTGACTAACTTTCTGCTACTTTTAAACTCTGACTAACTTTCTGCTACTTTTAAACTCTGACTAACTTTCTGCTACTTTTAAACTCTGACTAACTTGCTTTCTGCTACTTTTAAACTCTGACTAGCTTTCTGCTACTTTTAAACTCTGACTAACTTTCTGCTACTTTTAAACTCTGACTAACTTTCTGCTACTTTTAAACTCTGACTAACTTTCTGCTACTTTTAAACTCTGACTAACTTTCTGCTACTTTTAAACTCTGACTAACTTTCTGCTACTTTTAAACTCTGACTAACTTTCTGCTACTTTTAAACTCTGACTAACTTTCTGCTACTTTTAAACTCTGACTAACTTTCTGCTACTTTTAAACTCTGACTAACTTTCTGCTACTTTTAAACTCTGACTAACTTTCTGCTACTTTTAAACTCTGACTAACTTTCTGCTACTTTTAAACTCTGACTAACTTTCTGCTACTTTTAAACTCTGACTAACTTTCTGCTACTTTTAAACTCTGACTAACTTTCTGCTACTTTTAAACTCTGACTAACTTTCTGCTACTTTTAAACTCTGACTAGCTTTCTGCTACTTTTAAACTCTGACTAACTTTCTGCTACTTTTAAACTCTGACTAACTTTCTGCTACTTTTAAACTCTGACTAGCTTTCTGCTACTTTTAAACTCTGACTAACTTTCTGCTACTTTTAAACTCTGACTAACTTTCTGCTACTTTTAAACTCTGACTAACTTTCTACTACTTTTAAACTCTGACTAACTTTCTACTACTTTTAAACGCTGACTAACTTTCTACTACTTTTAAACTCTGACTAGCTTTCTGCTACTTTTAAACTCTGACTAACTTTCTGCTACTTTTAGCTAAGCTTAGGTAGCATTTTGCTCCTTTTAGCCTCTAGCTAAGTTTCTGCTATTTTTGATGCTTTTAACTTTTAGTTAGCCCTTTGTTACTTTTGTCTTTTAGCTGGCTTTATGCTGCTTTTAGCCTTTTGCCAGGCTTCTGTTACATTGAGCTGACCATTATGCTACTTTTTAGCTTCTAGATGGCCTTCTGTTACTTTTAGCTAACCATTTGATACTTTTAGCTTTTAGATATTACTTTGACTTTTAGCTATTCACTTTGGCTTTAGCAACTCGGTTTTAGCATCGTCTGTTGCTTGGCATGATGAAACTTCTGGAGTTAATTTGAGGGGTTCATTAAAATCTGTGAAGTGGCTCATGAGATATTTTGCTAACAGACAAACAGGTTAAGTCCAATCAGTATTGTGATCAGTTAGAGCTTGGAGCATGTGTTGAGGATGACTCTCAGCTAATTTGTAGTTTAATATCTATAAAACTGACCTTTTAGTCAATTTTTTCTTGTTATTGTTGGTTAGCTGTGGCGGCCATATTGAATCAGATTATCTGTTTAGATGTACATCCAGAGTGTTTCATTAAACCCATCCAGTGGTTTATGAGATATTTTGCTAACAGACAGACAAACATAGAAGTTGATAATTGTACCTTTGTCGGTCCGTTCCCGTGGACGAGGACCGGCAGCGTGTCGTACTGAACGTTTCTGGCTCGAACTCGTCCGTCCTCAAACTTCAGAACCACCTCATCTGGAAAAACAAACGGGTTCAGCTCCAACATCTGGACGCTGCTCGTGTTGTATTTAATAAAAAAAAAAACATTTCTCAAGCAACAGGTTCATGTTTTTTATTCTA
>JBBPBX010034975.1:7998-25911 GCA_038048925.1 Garcialebias charrua
GAAGTTTTTAAAGGAAAATGTGGATTTTTCCTTTATATCATCGGAGTCCTGATGTTTCAGAGCTCATCTCTCTCCTGGGTTTGTGTCGTCTTGGTGGGTTTTCTGTGACCAGGACTCCGTGGAAGCGCTGCTGCTTCTCGGGGGATGGCGAGTACATTGTGGCCGGTTCGGCCCGGCAGCATGCCCTCTACATCTGGGAGAAGAGCATCGGGAACCTGGTGAAGATTCTGCACGGCACCAGAGGAGAGCTTCTCCTGGATGTTGCAGTAAGAATATCTGCAAACCAAAACTGTTGCATTAACACATCTGTTGATGCCCTGAGAGGTTAACTTACTCCTCTCACCTTTAAAATGATTCCAGTGGCATCCTGTCCGACCAATCATTGCCTCCATCTCCAGTGGAGTTGTGTCCATTTGGGCTCAGAACCAAGTAGTAAGTAGGCAATGAGCAAACATTACATCACACAATCAAAAACTGAAAATTGAACCTCTAATGTTGAGCTTTAATCTGAGCTGATGTAGCTTTTTGTTATTTTTTGTGCAAACTGTTTGATTTTCTGCAGGAAAACTGGAGCGCCTTCGCCCCAGACTTTAAAGAGCTGGATGAGAACGTGGAGTATGAGGAGCGGGAGTCTGAGTTCGACATTGAGGATGAGGATAAGAGCGAACCCGAGCAGACAGGTTGAACCACCACCTGTTTTCTGTTTGACCTTTTCATGAGTTTCCCCTGAAGCCTCACAGATAAACCTGTGTTCACGCTGCAGGCGCAGACGCTGCAGAGGACGAGGAGGTGGACGTGACTTCTGTTGATCCTATTGTTGCTTTTTGCAGCAGGTGAGGACAAATAAAAGCTACAAGAGAACAAACCTCCAAGTTTCACTTTGAGTCAGCAAAATCTTTAGCTAATGCTTCTCAAAGCTGGGGTCAGGAACCAACTTTGGGTCGGTCTGCAGAAATCATATTACCTTTTAAACTGATTGCCAATGGAATATTCATGGATTCAATTTCCTGTCACCTCGACAGATTATTGTTGTTTTGAACGTGGTCAGGACAGATTTTCTAACAAAGAGAAAACCAAAAAAATCTAACAAAGTTAAGTTCTGCAGAGTTAATGCAGGTAAATACTGTATTTTCCGAAATATAGGTTGCAGTTTTTTGCCTAATTTGCATGCCCTGTGACCTATAGAGGTGAGACTTGTTTATGGATTTTTCCCCATATTTTTAGACCAATTTTTGGCTCAGATATGACCGTTTTTCATTTTGGCAAAAAATGGTGCAGTACCACTTTCGGCCGCTAGGGTCCACCCACCGACCGTTCCCACCTCATGTGTCCGACGGCAGCCTCCGTTGGTCGGACTGACTCTGTCGCAGCCCGGCCTCCTGCTCTGGAGGTAACTGCTGTTAGCTGTGTTTGTTAGCAAGATACAGTAAGTCAAAAACCACAGGACAGATTTTTATCAAACATACAGAAAGTAATCACTGTATGGACATTCACAAGTGACGAGCTTTATGAGATGTTTGAGATTTAAAAAAAAAAATCAATCTTTTAGCATCGTTGTTAGCGGTTAGCTACCGTAAACTGATACTATTTGTCTAAATAGCTCATAAACCACTCGGCAGATTTTCTTTCAGCTTACAGAATGTAATTATTTGAGTTTCATTTACAAACTGTGACCTGTATGAGACATTTGAGATAAAATTCGATTTATTTATAATTTATTTTCGCAGCGCACGCGACCGTTTGGAAGACGTCAAAGCGAAACAATTTAAATCCAGCAGATTAGACCATTTCGTGAATTTATTAAGGAACGGTTAAGCTCAGGAACCCTTGTGCTATAATGTCAGCTATAATTTTTAGCAAACAAATACGTAATTGTTTTTACCGTGCTAATCTTCTTAAAGCCTTGCTGTGTGCTCCTGTGGCAGACATTTGCAGCAGAGCTAAACACTCGTTCCACATTTCCGGGTTGTCTCAGCGGTGATGCGTCACGTCAGCGGTGACGTAGGTGCGATCTATATAAAGGTGTGACCTATTTATGGATTTTTCCAATTTTTTGGCAATAATTGGACAAAGGGAGCTATATAATGGTGCAACCTATATTCCGGAAAATACAGTACACGACACTTGACGTCTACTCTCCATGTTCTAACTGCTGCTTCAGCAGAGATTAAATCAAATTAAGTTTATCATTACAGTATAAGTTTAGGTGTGAGTGTGGACCTCCTCCATGTTTGTTCCTGCAGTGATGAGGAGTTGGAGGACAACAAGGCCCTGCTGTACCTGCCCATCGCCCCCGAGGTCGAAGACCCGGAGGAGAACCCCTTCGGTCCTCCGCCGGACACCTCAGTCCAGCCCGGTGCTACGGAGGACGCGTCGGCCGGAGTCGACAAGAAGCAGCGGCAGCCTTCGTCTGAGGGGGGTCCAGCCAAGAAGAAGGCCCGGACCACGACCATCGAGCTGCAGGGGGTGCCCAGTGACGGTGAGACCACATCTGAACAACAGAACTGTCCTCAGGTTTTATATCTGGGGCCCAGAGCGGCACAGCTTCTCTGATGTTGGTTGTAAGAACGTTACACGTTGCCATGGAAACGCTGCGATGGAGAGCGCTGTTTAGACGAAACTGTAAAAAGACGTTGAACTGTCTGTAGTTTTCATGTCAGGTCACTAGTTGGCGCTGTGATCTTTGTGTTTGGCTCATCAGGAGCAAGAAAGGCTTGTTTGGACTGACAAGGAGGCGGAGTCAATTTAATTGATTAATCTAAAGGAAATGTAAACTTACCTGACCCTCCTCCTTCCAGGTAAGTAACACGATTCCAGGAGTTTAAAAAACTTCCACGTTGAGTCCTGGATTAAAACGTCAGAGAATCTGTGTCGTGTCGACGGCTGGAACGTTCTGATTCCGATAAAAAATGGCGTCGTGGAAACGGGTCCTAGTGCTGATCAGAACTTTCAGTTCTCCTCAGGAATCCTCTTTTCAGACAGAAACTTGAATCACGTCTCATTTATTCTGTAAAACTTTAATATTCAGTACCTCTGCAACTTGTCCTCTCTGTTCTCAGAGGTGCACCCCCTGCTGGGTGTGAAGGGGGACAGCAAGTCCAAGAAGAAGACCGCAGGCCGGCCCAAAGGCGCCAAAGGTAAAGACAAAGACTTCTCCTTCAAGCCTAAACCCTACAGGCGCGATCGTCTCTCCTTCCCTGTGGTGCCCGACGCCCTGGGCAGCTCTGGTCTGGGAGGAGGAGGATTAATAGGAGGAGGAGGAGGAGGGATGAAGGGCAGGGCAGAGGGGGCCTTGGCCACAGGTAAGAACTCCACCACCCCTGCTGCTGCTGCTGCTGCTGCTGCGTGTGGGAGCGCTGCTGTCTGGTTTCCAAACACCCCATCCCTACTGCTTCCAGCTCCCCCCACACCCTGAACCACACAGACCCGCTTGCTGTAAAGCCACAGTCTGGAGGGCAGAGTGGGTTTGATCACAGTCAGAACTCCAGGCTTCTGGTCTCATAAACAACAGATTCAGACAGGAGGCGCTCTGATCAGCAGGACAATAAAAACATCTGGAAGTGTTCAGACGGTGCCGTCAGCTGATCAGAACCAGGATTCATTAAACTTTTATTAATCCTGACGGACTTCAATAAACATGTAGAGCTGCACGGTGGCTTCCAGGCAAAATACTCAAATCACTCGTCTTTTCGAAGCGCTGGGCGGTACGACCAAAAGTATTTTAAACAATCATACCAGCATCACAGTGTTTGACTGGGTTAAGCAGTTTGTACTGGTTGAGGGGAACGACTGCAGTAAAGTGGCACTTTGGTGTGCACTAGGGATGTGCAATATGGCATAAAATTCATATCACGAAATGAAAAGGTGGGCGCCAGACCGCTAGGGAGCGCTAATCCGCTTATAGCGGACCTAAACAATTTGTTAGCGTTATAGCAGATTGACTAACTTTTATAATTCATAAGCGGATTTGCGTTATTTTTAATTTAAAATGCAGTACCGCTAATAACTAATAATATATCAGTAAAAATGAAAAAAAACTTATTTACGGGCTCTTAAATAATAATAATAATAATAATTAATTCAATTTATAACGCACTTTTCATTACTGAAAATCTCAAAGTGCTACACATATATTGAATGCTACACACATTCATAAACCGGTGGCGGCAGACTACCATGCAAGGTGCTTTCCAGTCCTACCGGGAGCAACTCAGGGTTAAGTGTCTTGCCCAAGGACACAACGACACATGGTGCGGGTCCCGGGAGTCGAACCGCCAACTTTCCGATCGGGAGACGACTCCCCTTACCACTACGCCACGGCCGCCCAATCAACTGGACGACTGCTCACGGACCATATCCTGTCACCGCCGGGTGTGGTCCGTGAACAAAAGCGGTCCCCGCCCTAAGGCGGGGCTACAGAGAGCGCTCTCTCTATAGCAGTTAGCAGCCAGTGTGTTACTCTGCAGCCTTATTGCTTGTTTTCGAAGAGTCAGACGAAGAGTTTTTAACATGGAGGGTGAACTTATGGATGTTTCTCAGCGGCCTACGCGACGCGTCAGCGCCTCATTTGCCCTGTTCAAAATGGCGACGGCCACAGAAGCGAAGGACTTTACAACAAAACACGGTAAAAACAATTATTTCTTTGCTGAGAAAAAATATATTTCTTAGCTGACTTTATAGCACAAGGTTTTTCTGAGCTTAACCGTTTCACAAAATGGTCAAATCTGCTGGATTAAAAAAAGTAGTTCGCCATTTGCACGTTAGCGCGTTAGCATTTAGCTTCCGCTAGCTTTGCTAATACATAAGCACTTTTGAAATTGCGGACCTAAATAAATTAATAAGCGCTTTAGAAATAGCGGAACTAATTTTTGGATTAGCGCTGCCCAGCACTGACGATATGTATTGTGAAGGGTGGTGATAACGATATATATCGCAATATGTTTTTGGTATAAAACTTGCAATAGGAATGAAAAAAAAGCATAGGGTGTCCTTTTGCCATAATTCATTTTGAAAACTGCTATACCACAAAATAATCTCTATTAAGAAAATTTCACCACTAGGTCCAGAGAGTTTTTAAATAATTAACAACTCAAGCATTAGGCTTCTTTCTTGTAGTGCAAAACAGTGCAAAATATATCTTGTGTAGTTTTAGCCATAAGTTTTAAACTAAAGAATATGTTGTTAACTCTTAACAGTTTCCAATATTGTCACTTAAGAAATAAACAGTAACAGAGCAGCATTTTACACTGAAAACACTTCACCCTCCAACCCTCTAGAGGGCGTCTCCTTCAGCTTTAAGGAGAGCTGACATGGCAACCAGTTTCCTCTGTGGCTTTGACCAGAGGGTCTCGCAGTAAAATCACACAACACAGCGTTCTGTTCACAGATCAGAGAGCAGGTTTCTCTAAAGCTGACCAACGCTTACTTTAACTTTCGACAAAAAAAAAAACTTTCAACAGAACACAGCGTTTTGCGCATGCGTCCGAATATGGCAAACTACGGCAAGCCGGACGTAGTTAGCTTATAGCTACTTAGCACTCGAAGAAAATACTTTAACACCACTTACGCACAGTTTTCAACACAAAAAAGTAACGATTAACTCTGACAACTCTGATTGTACACTTCAACACCACCTATGCACAGTTTTAAACTAAAAAAAAGTAAGATTAAATCTGACAACTCTGATTTTACATCAGACAGCATTACTGCGGTTAGCCGGTAGAAAACATCTCTATCGTAGGCTAAATGTCTATCGTTTCTACCGTGTACCGTTTATATCGCGCATTCCTAGTGTGCACTGTCACTGTTTAAATAAAGTGCTTTATAAATACTGTAAAGTGGTATGGTACGAATGACGCCCTACACGCTCAGGTCCACACAAATGTTCCAGGTTTTCCAGAAGTAGTTTTCAGGGCAGCGTCATTAATGAATTAAAGGAATCACGTGGACAGTTGCAGTGAAATATAGAATATTTTATTGAACTTAAAAAAGAAAAAAGTAAAAGTTATGATTCTTATACCTGAACTATCTTCAGAAGGTCTAAATCTGATCTCAGCTGAGGTGGTGGAACAAACTGCTCTCTTTAACTCGGCCTTCGTTTGATTAACATCCGGGCTTTTAAAGCTCCGCTGACATCATCTTTTAACTTTCCATAAAATGGCACAACATATATATATATATATTAAGATTGACCTCTGATCGTTTTTGCTAAAACAATGTGAAATTAATGAAAATTCCTCTCCAAAATAGTTTAAAATTAGCGCCGTTTTTTTACACAGTAAATTCGGGTTTTTCCGGTCACGTGATTGTGACGTCAGATACAGATCTCTGCTCTAACGGCACATTACAGTGTTACATTTTTTTACTATTTTATGCTTATGTGTATTAAATGTTTTAGTGTTTAGTGTTTAGATGGTTACTGTTGCACCGAGGGACTGAGAGAAATGCAATTTCGGTCCTGTGTATGTCCTGTACATATTGCAGTTCTGACAATAAAGTTGACTTTGACTTTGACATTTAATACAATGGAGAAAGATACAAACGCATCCGTCGAATTTAGCCATTTAAAACTTTAGATTTTAGCGATTTGGCTTCAGTTCGTGAAGTTATTTTGAGTGATAAACAACAAACAGAAAGGTTTCTTTTGTCCGTGTTGCTTTTTTTTTCAGGAGAGGTTTCACATACATGAAGTGAGCACCAGATGTCAGCAAAGCTATCGTGATAACTCTTACAGAGCACTGTAGATTGCTCTGCTTTGCTGACATCTGGTGCTCACTTCATGTATGTGAAACCTCTCCTGAAAAAAAAGCAACACGGACAAAAGAAACCTTGCTGTTTGTTGTTTATCACTCAAAATAACTTCTTCTTCACGAACTGAAGCCAAATCGCTAAAATCTAAAGTTTTAAATGGCTAAATTCGACGGATGCGTTTGTATCTTTCTCCATTGTATTAAATGTGCCGTTGGAGCAGAGATCTGTATCTGACGTCACAATCACGTGACCGGAAAAACCCGAATTTACCGTGTAAAAAAACGGCGCTAATTTTAAACTATTTTGGAGAGGAATTTTCATTAATTTCACATTGTTTTAGCAAAAACGATCAGAGGTCAATGGTCAATATTAATATATATGTTGTGCCATTTTATGGAAAGTTAAAAGATGATGTCAGCGGAGCTTTAAAGCTACAGTCTGTAGTTTTTCTAAAACATATTTCTTCACTCTGTCACTATCCTGACAGACTGATGTTAGACAAAGTACTGTAATCTTTGAAAAAAAACTATAGTCCCCTTGCTTCTCCAGGTGTTACTAAAAGCATTTCTAAAAACCCACAGTGACCCGCCGTTAACCAGCCGATAAAAACAGAGCTTCTCACTTCTCACGCTCCTAACCCACGCCCCCGCCTGTCCCAGCCCCCGTGGCCGCGCACGTTCTCGTTCAAAGGATTGCAAAGCGATGCAAAACTGTTTTGTATGTGACACAAATGTTTTAAATTCCCCTTCTTCATCCCTGATCTGGACTTTTCGTTTGTTTTTTTACCAAAAGTCAAGTGATCGCTTCCTCCTCCGCTGACTCTGAACTGGGTCTTAGACTTCTTAACAGACAGACCACAGTCCGTGAAGATCCACAACTTCTCCTCCTCCACCATTACCCTCAGCACTGGCTCTCCTCAAGGATGTGTGCTGAGCCCTCTTCTGTTCACTCTGCTCACATATGATTGTACAGCCACACTTCCAGGCTGTCATATTGTTAAGTTTGCAGATGATACAGCGGTGGTGGGATGCATCACAAACAATGATGAGTCCAGCTACAGACAGGAGGTGGAACACCTGGAGAGCTGGTGCAAAGAGAATAATCTTCACATGAATGTGAAGAAGACAAAGGAGATGATTGTGGACTTCAGAAGGAACAAACACACCCACGCCCCACTGAACATAAGTGGATCTGCAGTGGAAGTGGTCTCCAGCTACAAATACTTGGGTGTACACTTGAATGATAACCTCAGCTGGAGCAACAACACCACCAGCCTGATCAAGAAAGGTCATCAGAGACTCTACTTCCTCAGACGGCTGAGACGTGCTGGTCTGAGCAGCCCAGTCCTCACCTCCTTCTACAGGTGTGCAGTGGAGAGCATCCTGTGCTCCAGCATCAACGTGTGGCATGGAGGCTGCACAGCTGCAGAAAGAAAAGCTCTACAGAGAGTGGTGAAGGCTGCACAGAAGTCTGTTGGAGTCAGTCTCCCCACCATCACAGACATTTACACCTCCAGATGCAGGAAAAGAGCCACCTGCATCATGAAAGACCCCACTCACCCAGCACACTCACTCTTTGCCCCACTCCCCTCAGGACGGAGGTTGAGGAGCATCAAATGTAGAACCACTAGACTGAGGAACAGCTTCTACCCTGAGGCTGTTAGACTCATGAATAAATAAATAATAAGAATAAACACTGCAAAATATCACATCATGCTGATGCTGATCTGTTTTCTTGTTGCTGTGTTCATCTGTGACCATCTGCTCATACAGACTCGTGTTCGTGCTGCTGTTTATAATGATGTTTTTCTATTACATTAGGGCTTAGTGTATTACTAGTTGATGTTTTTCTTAGTTAATCCTAGATGTTATTACTGTTTTTCTCTTGCATTTGTTGTTGGATGTAACTGGGACCCTGTGTACATAATCTCGTTTTCATCACATGTACCACATGCGGTGCAAATGACAATAAAGACTCTCTGACTCTGACTCCATGACTGAAATGAGGAAATGAATGAATTTGTCACGAGCGAATTAAACTCGGGTTCAACGTGGCTGCGCGAGGCTCTGCAGATTTCATGGTGTTCTGGTGTGCTGGACTAGCGCTCCATGTTTTTATTTTATTTTTTAGAACGTTTTATTAACATATAATCACAGAACTTTGCAGCGGCTGCCACAGGACATGCAGTGGAGGCGGAGCTAAGGAGGCTGAGCTGAATTTCAGCGAGATCAAGGGGGAGCAGAGCCATATATGGCTCTGAGGGGGAGGGACCAGAATCGTGTCTCTGTTCAAAATTTTTCTAAGTTCCAGCGTGTTCAAAAAACTACAGACTGCAGCTTTAAAGCCGAAGTACCTCCCCACAACAGAAACCACCCCTTCAGGGGGCGTCACCCTCAACCGTTGCGTCTGCCACAGCTTCTCTTTCCGTACTTTGTGTCCATCTCCACCACGCTCAGCGTCTCTGACCCTCGCTGTGTGCTGCTCTGTTTCCTGCCTGCGCGTTCAGCGGCGCAGCAAGGAAAGGGGTCCCCCGTGAAACAGTTCATTGGTGAGCGTGGCGTTCCGAGTGTTGTTCAGGCTAATTAAACGGGTGTGCAGGCGTACGTAAAGTTCATTTAACAAAAATAAAAACCGTTTTTTGGTACGACCCAGCATACCGCCCAGCTGTATTTAGGAAGAAAGGATCCTCGCAGTCCTGCGGCTTCAGGTTTGAACGTTTCTGCAAAACGCAGTCACGTCTTCAACCCGTCTCACGAGCTGCACCTGAACAGGAACCGCCCGAGGCTGCAGCCCCGAACGTCACGTCCAGAAACGGCTCTGGTCATAGAGAAAACTGGTCCTAATCAGCCGGTCTTCATTTCTAAATGTTCTCCTGTACATTCAATCTTAAAGAAAGAGGCATCAAATTAATGTGCACGGCCAGAAGTTCACCAGTTTTTTACAGATGTTTTTTACAGATGTTTTCTACAGATGTCTTGCAGCTTTGAGTCACGTCTTCAGGCTCAGATCTGCTCAGAGAACACGAAGATGTTTTTACTGTCGCTGCGTTCAGTTTGTACAACAAATCATCCAAAATGTGCTCAGAGCTCTCAAACGTCCCGTGAGGCGCACGCACCGACCCGACTGTGGCTTTCTGTCAGCAGAACCTCTGCCAGCTGCAGCTCGGTTCTGAGTGACCCGGTCTTTAGACCCGGTGGGTCCGGGCTGCGGTGCACAGACGTGTTCCGGTGGACTCGGCGCAGCTCGTTTCCTGCGGGCGAGCTGATGGGTCCACTTCCTGCTTGGCCTTTGCCCCTCCTGCTCCCACTGCCGCCTCGCTCCGTGGGCTCTGTGTGTGACTCTGCTGCGGTGCTGCTCTGGTTCTGTCTCAGTGTTGGGTTCTGTGTGGGTGTGAAAGTTCTGTCAGAATCATTTCAGGTTCTTCATGATTTGTTGGAGCCGTTCTGGAATCTGCAACAAACAACTTCAGTGTTTTTAAAAAACAACGAGATTTTCTCTGATTCACACAGGGTCAAATATTTACACACACCCATTAATATGTTCCTCAGCAGGTCCACCTGGACCTGGACCTGGACCTGGACCTGGACCTGGACCTGGACCTCAGGCTTTTAGTGTCTCCTTCTTCTGGTAGAGCTCATTTAAACCGGGTGGTTTCCTGGTTTCAGACCCGGATTTTATTCCGAGTCCACAGATTTTAACCAGGTCGAGACTTTGGGAAGAACAAAAGGAGCCAAAAGCTAACCTGATTCATCCATCCACTTTGTCCCACAGCATGATGCTCCCATCACCGTGCCTGACAGCTGGTTCAGTGCTCTCGGGTCTGGAAGTCTCACCTGGGCTCCTCCAAATGTCCTTTCTTGTCCTTGAGTCTTAGCAGTTCAGGTCTTTGTCTCGTCTAACCGTCAAACTATTCTCCTGAAGACATTTGTCCTCGTGGACAGCTGCAGGTTTTGTAGCTTCTTTCTGGGTTCTCTCAGTCTGAGGGAATGTAACACTAGTTTCACTGTGGACAGGGACACTGGTGGACAGGGACACTGGTGGACAGGGACACTGGTGGACAGGGACACTGGTGGACATGAACACTGGTGGACATGAACACTGGTGGACATGGACACTGGTGGACATGGACACTGGTGGACAGGGACACTGGTGGACAGGAACACTGGTGGACATGAACACTGGTGGACAGGAACACTGGTGGACATGAACACTGGTGGACAGGAACACTGGTGGACATGAACACTGGTGGACATGAACACTGGTGGACATGGACACTGGTGGACAGGGACACTGGTGGACATGAACACTGGTGGACATGAACACTGGTGGACAGGAACACTGGTGGACAGGAACACTGGTGGACAGGAACACTGGTGGACAGGAACACTGGTGGACATGAACACTGGTGGACATGAACACTGGTGGACAGGAACACTGGTGGACAGGAACACTGGTGGACATGAACACTGGTGGACAGGACACTGGTGGACATGAACACTGGTGGACATGGACACTGGTGGACAGGAACACTGGTGGACAGGAACACTGGTGGACATGAACACTGGTGGACAGGAACACTGGTGGACAGGAACACTGGTGGACAGGAACACTGGTGGACATGAACACTGGTGGACATGAACACTGGTGGACATGGACACTGGTGGACAGGAACACTGGTGGACATGAACACTGGTGGACATGAACACTGGTGGACAGGAACACTGGTGGACAGGGACACTGGTGGACAGGAACACTGGTGGACAGGAACACTGGTGGACATGAACACTGGTGGACAGGAACACTGGTGGACAGGACACTGGTGGACAGGAACACTGGTGGACATGAACACTGGTGGACATGAACACTGGTGGACAGGAACACTGGTGGACATGAACACTGGTGGACATGAACACTGGTGGACATGAACACTGGTGGACATGAACACTGGTGGACATGGACACTGGTGGACAGGAACACTGGTGGACAGGAACACTGGTGGACATGAACACTGGTGGACAGGAACACTGGTGGACATGAACACTGGTGGACAGGAACACTGGTGGACATGAACACTGGTGGACATGAACACTGGTGGACATGAACACTGGTGGACAGGAACACTGGTGGACATGAACACTGGTGGACAGGAACACTGGTGGACATGAACACTGGTGGACAGGAACACTGGTGGACAGGAACACTGGTGGACAGGAACACTGGTGGACATGAACACTGGTGGACATGAACACTGGTGGACAGGAACACTGGTGGACAGGAACACTGGTGGACAGGAACACTGGTGGACATGAACACTGGTGGACATGAACACTGGTGGACAGGGACACTGGTGGACATGAACACTGGTGGACATGAACACTGGTGGACATGAACACTGGTGGACAGGGACACTGGTGGACATGAACACTGGTGGACATGAACACTGGTGGACATGAACACTGGTGGACAGGAACACTGGTGGACATGAACACTGGTGGACATGAACACTGGTGGACAGGACACTGGTGGACATGAACACTGGTGGACAGGAACACTGGTGGACATGAACACTGGTGGACATGAACACTGGTGGACATGGACACTGGTGGACAGGGACACTGGTGGACATGAACACTGGTGGACATGGACACTGGTGGACAGGAACACTGGTGGACAGGGACACTGGTGGACAGGAACACTGGTGGACAGGAACACTGGTGGACATGAACACTGGTGGACAGGAACACTGGTGGACAGGGACACTGGTGGACAGGAACACTGGTGGACATGGACACTGGTGGACATGGACACTGGTGGACAGGGACACTGGTGGACAGGGACACTGGTGGACATGAACACTGGTGGACATGGACACTGGTGGACAGGGACACTGGTGGACATGGACACTGGTGGACATGGACACTGGTGGACAGGAACACTGGTGGACAGGGACACTGGTGGACAGGGACACTGGTGGACATGAACACTGGTGGACAGGGACACTGGTAGACAGGGACACTGGTGGACATGGACACTGGTGGACAGGGACACTGGTGGACATGAACACTGGTGGACATGAACACTGGTGGACAGGGACACTGGTGGACAAGAACACTGGTGGACATGGACACTGGTGGACAGGGACACTGGTGGACATGAACACTGGTGGACAGGGACACTGGTGGACAGGAACACTGGTGGACAGGAACACTGGTGGACATGAACACTGGTGGACAGGAACACTGGTGGACATGAACACTGGTGGACAGGAACACTGGTGGACATGAACACTGGTGGACATGAACACTGGTGGACATGAACACTGGTGGACATGAACACTGGTGGACATGAACACTGGTGGACATGAACACTGGTGGACAGGAACACTGGTGGACATGAACACTGGTGGACAGGAACACTGGTGGACATGAACACTGGTGGACATGAACACTGGTGGACATGAACACTGGTGGACAGGAACACTGGTGGACATGAACACTGGTGGACATGAACACTGGTGGACATGAACACTGGTGGACATGAACACTGGTGGACAGGAACACTGGTGGACATGAACACTGGTGGACAGGGACACTGGTGGACATGAACACTGGTGGACATGGACACTGGTGGACAGGGACACTGGTGGACATGAACACTGGTGGACATGGACACTGGTGGACAGGGACACTGGTGGACATGAACACTGGTGGACATGAACACTGGTGGACATGGACACTGGTGGACAGGGACACTGGTGGACATGAACACTGGTGGACATGGACACTGGTGGACAGGGACACTGGTGGACAGGGACACTGGTGGACAGGAACACTGGTGGACAGGAACACTGGTGGACAGGGACACTGGTGGACAGGGACACTGGTGGACAGGGACACTGGTGGACAGGGACACTGGTGGACAGGAACACTGGTGGACATGAACACTGGTGGACAGGAACACTGGTGGACAGGGACACTGGTGGACATGAACACTGGTGGACAGGGACACTGGTGGACAGGGACACTGGTGGACAGGGACACTGGTGGACAGGAACACTGGTGGACAGGAACACTGGTGGACAGGGACACTGGTGGACAGGAACACTGGTGGACAGGGACACTGGTGGACAGGGACACTGGTGGACAGGGACACTGGTGGACAGGAACACTGGTGGACAGGGACACTGGTGGACAGGGACACTGGTGGACAGGGACACTGGTGGACAGGGACACTGGTGGACAGGGACACTGGTGGACAGGAACACTGGTGGACATGAACACTGGTGGACAGGAACACTGGTGGACAGGGACACTGGTGGACAGGAACACTGGTGGACAGGGACACTGGTGGACAGGGACACTGGTGGACAGGGACACTGGTGGACAGGGACACTGGTGGACAGGGACACTGGTGGACAGGGACACTGGTGGACAGGAACACTGGTTTTCCAGCAGGATCAGGTTCTTGGTTGTTCCTGGACCAACAAGGACTCTTTGGTCTGTCCACCGAGGGCTGTAAAACGTTTTCATGTGGACTAAGAGAAGCTACCAGCTGCAGTCAATCATGATCACTGACAGGAAGCTACCAGGCCTTTTCAAATTAAAAGACATGTATGTATATTTTAGACCCTGTGTGCTTCAGAGCTCATCTGTCGTGAAATGAAACTTTGTTTTTTTAAACCGTTGAAGTTGAATAAAAACAAAAACAAAGTAATCTGACGTTCATGGTCATGAAACTCGATCTGGCTCGTTGCTCAGAGTTCTGCTCCGAACCCGACTGCAGCGTTTGTGTTTCGATTGTTTCAGCCTCGATGGATGAATAACAGTTTGTATTGGTTCCTGCAGGCGTGTTGCAGGCGTGTTGCAGGCGTGTTTCACTGCTCGTTCTGTTCTCTTCCTGCAGGGAGTCTCGTGTCACAGTTGTACAAACAGCACGACCTCGGGGGGATGGACTGACCCTAAGCTGCAGCAGACCCACTCCTTCCTGTTGTGTACAGATTCTTCTTCCTGCGGACGTTTCCTCCTCCAGCCGGAGCGCGACCAGCCCCTCGGCTGGACCAGACAGGAAGCACGCAGCTCCGTCTGTCGGACCCGTCATGTATAGAACCCCCCTCCTCTTAGTGTGTTGTTCTCGTCTTGTTTTTCTACATTAAAGCGTCGTGTTTTTTTAATGACGAGTGCGTTTTGTCTCTGATCAGATGATCGCCTCCTCACTTTGAGTTTGGACTCAGAGAAACGACTTTAAATAAAAACGTTTTACAGAAACTGATTCTGTTCAAAGGGACGAGGCTCATCGGTCCGTTGGGCACGGCAGAGGTTCCGTCATGGTTGGGGGCATGTTGGACCAACACTTATACATTTAAAAAGTTGTTTTGTAGTGCAGCTAAGTCCAGTTCGTCTGTAGAAATCTCACAAATTAACTTAAAATTATAAAATTATAAATTAACTAAAAATAAATGAATTGAAGAAACAATCTTTTCTAATCAGTGAGTCCAAGCTGGATTTAAGATCAATTAAATAATGTAAATGAAACAAACTTTGATGCTGTAAAAATTATAAAAAATTTATTCATACAACAGTAAAAATAAAAAAGTTATATTTATAACTTGTTTCTTATTAAAATATATTTTGTTCCGTTTGTTGCAGACAAACCAGCCTGGATGCAGCAGGTTCAGCATCTTTGATTAAATTAGTCAAATTCACACAGTTTTAGTTTTTTACTCTTTCATGGCAGTTCACTGTCGGAGGGAGCGACCAAAATAAAATCAGATTTTATGTTACAGTTTTTGTTAATTTAAGGCTTTTAATGAGAAACTGGAAACCTAAACAATCAAAACTGGGCCCTAAACTTGTATAAATCGCAGAACCTTCATTGTGTTTATGTTCTGCTCGTACGAGTTTAACTAAAGTACAAATTAGAAATGATGCATCACTTCACCTTCTGTTCAAACAAGTGAAACCCGTTCAGAAGGTTCAGCTCAAGATGAAACAATATGAAGAATGACTGTGTCATTAACATAATGATAAAATAAGAAAAGGTTTGAAAGCTCACTCATCCAGGTACATAAATCACAAAAGAGTTCAATCATGCCATCTGGACAGATTCTTTTTGGTAAGAAACCTTTCTTCTTTCATCTGAAAGACTTCTTCAGTCTGAGGCCTGCCTCCAAGGTCTGTAATATAAATGGCACCTTATTGACGTGATTCAAGTTGACCTGTTGTGGAATTACCAGAAACTGGCTTTACACGTGCAAAAAGGACGATCTGTACAAAACAATCAATACAGAGTGAGATGGAGGAGGATGACTCGCTGTGACGACCCCTGAAGAGGGAAAAGCCAAAAGGAGGACAAAACAATTGATCATCAATCTATATAATTCATGTAAATTATGTACCGGTACTCTAAGGCCCCGGCAGAGCTCTGCGTAAGGCAGTACGCTGCTGTGCGTGCGCAGAGGCACAAGCGTGCAAAGCGCAAATTTTACGACCGCGTACGCGAAGCGCGTTGTCTCACAATGAACTGCACGGCGCCGGACTGTTTTGTGTATTAAATTCCCCTTCTTCAACCCTGAACTGGCCTTTTCTTTTGTTTTTTTGCCAAAAGTCAAGTGATCGCATCGCTTCCTCCTCCGTTGCTCCATGACTGAAATGATGAGAAATGAATGAATTTGTCACGAGCGAATAAACTCATGTCCTACGTGGCTGCGGGAGGTTCTAAACATTTCCTGGTGGGCTGTGGGCTGCAGGACCAGCGCTCCCTGTTTTTATTTTTATTTTTTAGAACTTTTTATTAACATATAAAGTTTTAGAACACCGCAGCGGCTGCAGCCTGACAGCTCGTGCCTTTTTCTTTTTTCCCCACCCGACCTGTCAATCAATTCAGTAGGCGTGTCAGCAAATGACCAATCAGCGACCTCAGTTTGTCCCGTAGGTAAACGCTCTGCGCACAGCTGCTCAAATTACGACAAGAATTTGGAGCGAAAACGCGAGCATTTAACGCGAGAACGAACGCAGAGCTGTGCCTGTGAACGCGTGCGCACAGAATACGCGCGTAGAGCGGCGTACAGGCTGTACCACTGCAGAGAAATTAAATGAAATTTTGTTCAGTGTTGCATGGTGCACCGTACAATTTTAAATATATATATATATATATATAAATATATATATATATATAATATATATATATATATATAACATATATATATACATATATATACATATATATATATATATATATATACACATATATATATATATATATATATATATATATATATATATATATATATATATATATATACAGGTATTCCCCGATTTACGAGCGAGATCCGTCACAAGGGGGCGCTCGTAAACCGGAAATCTCGTAATTTGGAACGGCCGCCATTTCTCTCGTAAACCCGGAAGTCCGCTCGTAAATTTCGCCAGCGCACCTAAAAACACTCTATTTTCATCTAAAAACTACTTTTGAGTGCATAAAAATGATCGGAAACGTGTGTTTATATGCTTAACTTGCTAACTGTAGTGAAAAAACACATGAAAACTCAGTATTTTTTTCGTTTTTTCCAAAAATTCGCAACCCGGAAGTCCGCTCGTAAATTTCGCCAGCGCACCTAAAAACACTCTATTTTCATCTAAAAACTACTTTTGAGTGCATAAAAATGATCGGAAACGTGTGTTTATATGCTTAACTTGCTAACTGTAGTGAAAAAACACATGAAAACTCAGTATTTTTTTCGTTTTTTCCAAAAATTCGCAACCCGGAAGTCCGCTCGTAAATTTCGCCAGCGCACCTAAAAACACTCTATTTTCATCTAAAAACTACTTTTGAGTGCATAAAAATGATCGGAAACGTGTGTTTATATGCTTAACTTGCTAACTGTAGTGAAAAAACACATGAAAACTCAGTATTTTTTTCGTTTTTTCCAAAAATTCGCAGCTCGTAAGTCTGGAACCTCGCAGATCAGAGCGCTCGTAATTCGGGGACTACCTGTATACATATATATATATATACATATATATATATACATATATATATATATATATATATATACACATATATACACACATATATATACATATATATATACACACACATATATACACACACATATATACATATATATATACACACACATATATACATATATATACATATATATATACA
>JBBPBX010034976.1:0-32312 GCA_038048925.1 Garcialebias charrua
AGCAACGATAAGCGTTTCAGTCTTGTTAGCATTTAGCTGCAGGTGGTTGTCATTAAGCCATATCTTAATGGCTGATAGGCAGTTACTGAGTTCAGTCAATTTATAGAATTCAGACAGTCGAAATGAACAATACAATTGAATGTCATCAGCGTACACATGGTATGAGACGTTACTAAAGCCATTTAAGATAAAGCCTAATGGGCGTAGGTACAATAAAAAGAGGATCGGGCCCAAAACTGAACCCTGGGGCACCCCATAGGGCAGATCAGAAACGTCAGAATGAACATTGTTCATGAAAACAGTAAAAGACCTATTAGATAAATAAGAATTGAACCAATTTAAAACCGTACCAGAAATACCAAACAGGTCACATAATCTGTTAATGAGAACAGTGTGATCCACAGTATCAAATGCTGAAGTCAAGTCCAAAGCAACAAACACAGTGTAATGTCCAGTATCAGCTGCCATCAACACATCACTAGAAACTTTTAGTAATGCAGATTCAGTGGAATGCAGTCTACGAAAACCAGACTGGAAACTGTCCAAAAGATCATTGTCCTCAATATAAAAGTTCAGTTGTTGAGCTACAACCTTCTCAAGGATTTTCGACAATAAAGGAAGTTTAGAAATGGGTCTATAATTTTCAGGCAGAGTGCAGTCCAGGTTAGGCTTTTTTAACAGAGGACAGACAACAGCAGTTTTAAAACATTGAGGTACAGATCCAGAACTAAGAGATAAATTTATCAGGCCGACTACACTGGGACCAATAAAATCAAAAACATCTTTAAAAAGAGATGATGGAAGAACATCCAGTGGACTCGATGACATTGTCATGTGTGTCAAAAGATCAGAAATGTCCTTAACGGACACTGGGTCAAAAGAGGACCATGTCGTCAAGGTCAACGGTTGAGGGTCCACATAACTGGATGTTGATGGTAAGATACCAGCTCTGATGTTAGCAACTTTGTCAATAAAAATTTTTAAAAACAAATTACAATCAGCATAATTAAAATTACTTTGAAGCGAACACATCGGAGAAACAATGTTTTTGATCGTGTCAAATAAGATTTTTGGATTTCGTCCTTTTGATTTGATGAGATTAGCAAAATAATTTGATCTTGCATTCTTAATCATCTCATTTAAGGAACAGATTAAGTCTTTTAAATGAAGCCTGTGAACCTCTAAGTCAGTACGTTTCCATAAACGTTCTGTTTTCCGACATAATCTCCTCAGTGACATGATTTCATTATTAATCCAAGGAGAGTTTGTACCACGAACAGTGCTTTGTTTCAAAGGTGCAATTAAATTCAAGAGATCAGTACAGTAAGCATTAAAACATGATACTGCTAGGTCCACATTCAATGAGTTAAAAACTAAGTGTGAAGGATCAAAATGTGAAATAAAAGTTTTGGCTGTGTGCTCAGTTATTATTCTTTTTTGGATCAAGCGACTAGGAGGAGCAGGATCAGTGCTGAAGGACAAATTAAAATATAAGCAACTGTGATCACTGAAAAATATGTCCTCTACACAAACAAGATCAATGTTGAGGCCAAAGGAAAAAAGAAGATCCAAAGTATGACCTTTGCAATGTGTGGGTACATGAACATGCTGAGTAAAATGAAAAGACTCAGTAATAGAGATAAGATCAACTGCTGCTTTACAAGAATCATCATCTACATGTAAATTGAAATCACCCAAAATTATAATTTTCTCCAGCTTGATGATAGTAGACAGCAGCTCAGTAAATTCAGATAAAAACTCTCCGGCTGCGCCAGGAGGTCTGTATACCAAAATACAGTAAAATAAATTAAAAGAGCCAACTTTAATTATTTGAAGTTCAAAAGTAGAAAAAGTAGGTGGTTTTACCAGTCTGCAGGAGAAAGTGTCTTTAAACATGGTCGCTAGTCCACCTCCTCTGCGCCCTTCTCGGGGAGTTGCAAGCACCGAACAGTGTCCTGGACAGAGCTCCCGCAGGTGAACAAAATCCAAACTTTGTTGCCATGTTTCAGTTAAAAACATGAAGTGAAGAAACCAGGAACAAGTCTCCCCTGGGTCATTTTGAGTTATTTACAGAATCTGAAAGTGTGGGTTCTAAGCTATCCGATGATACCAAACACATGGCACTCAAAAAAAAAAAATGAAGAAGATACAACCATTTCAATGTTGGCAATCTGCATATAAGGTATGGGAGAACTTGAAGCTTTTATTGATTTTTTCCAGTTTGAGTGTGAGAGACTTGTTCCTGGTTTTGCTGTGGCCAGTCACATATTTCCATAGAGAGATTAATTGTTATAATCTTAAAAAAAAGGGACAAAAAGAGTGTGATATTTACCTGGTTACACACACACACACACACACACACGCACGCACGCACGCACGCACGCACGCACGCACACACACACAAAGGATAAAAAGAGTGGGATACTGTATTTACAGTATTACAGAGGATTCAAGAGATCAGTACAGTAAGCATTAAAACATGATACTACTAGGTCCACATTCAATGAGTTAAAAACTAAGTGTGAAGGATCAAAATGTGAAATAAAAGTTTCACATTGTCACAGGTCACATAATCTGTTAATGAGAACAGTGTGATCCACAGTATCAAATGCTGAAGTCAAGTCCAAAGCAACAAACACAGTGTAATGCCCAGTATCAGGATACTGAATAGACAACTATTAAGAAGTTGTTAATGCACTTAGTGCCTTTCCATCAGAGAGGAGGCCACAGCTCTCTGATGGGATTCTTGGAAGACGTTTGTTTATGTTTTAGATATTCTTTCGGGGTTCCATTAAATGTGTTTATGGTCTATTTTTGTTTTTCTTTTTTTGTTGAGGTTACGTTCTGTGTAGTATATTTTTCTTTTCAAAGAGGTGTTAGGTACAGCACGGCTCCAGACATGGTAGTAATATGAGTGGGCTAAATATAGTATCTTACAATGTTCATGGTCTGAATCATCCTATCAAACGAAAGAAGATTTTGACTCAATTAAAACATTTACAATGCTCAATAGCTCTATTACAGGAGACTCACCTAACGGAAAACGAACACAGAAAATTAAAGAGGGAGTGGGTAAGTCAGATATTTTGTGCATCATTTGGAAAAAGGAGGGGCGTAGCAATTTTAATTAAAAAAGGGATATTATTTGAAATGGAAAAAGAGATAAAGGATAAAGAAGGAAGATATGTAATGATTGTTGGACGAATAGGAGATATGACAATTTCAATAATAAATGTATATAGCTAATAATAATAAATGTATGTAGCTTCTACCCTGAGGCTGTCAGACTCATGAATAAATAAATAATAAGAATAAACACTGCAAAATGTCACATCATGCTGATACTGATCTGTTTCTTGTTGCTGCGTTCATCTGTGACTATCTGCGTTCATCTGTGACCATCTGCTCATGTTCGTGCTGCTGTTTATAATGATGTTTTTCTACTACATTAGGGCTTAGTGTATTACTAGCTGATGTCTCTCTTAGTTAATCCTAGATGTTATTATTGTTTTTCTCTTGCATTTGTTGTTGGATGTAACTGGGACCCTGTGTACATAATCTCGTTTTCAACACATGTACTACATGCGGTGCAAATGACAATAAATTCTCTCTGACTCTGACTCTGACTCTGATATTTCCCAAATGAGGAGAAGGATACTTTCTTGAATCAAATAGTCAAAATAATAACTGATGATGCAAAAGGAATTTCACTGATGAGAGGTGACTTTAATACAGTTCAAAATAATGTGTTAGATAGATATCCTTCTGATCATGGATCACAGACAACAAAATCAAAAGGTTAAATAATATTACTAAAGAGCTTGGACTTATTGATGTTTGGAGAAATATCAATCCCAAGAAAAGAGACTACACATTTTACTCAAACCCACACAAAAGCTACTCTCGAATAGACTATTTATATATATCTCAACAACATATACATAAGGTATTGAATTGTAACATAGAAAATATAACTATAAGTGACCATGCACCTATTCTGCTAACTTTATGTATAAATAAGGAACATTGCTTCAGATATTGGAGAATGAATGTATCAATCATTTCTAATGAAAATAATATCAAAGAAATCAAGGAGTCAATTAAGGAATACTTTGAAATAAATGATAATGGGGAAGTTTCACCAACAACACTATGGGAAGCAGGAAAAGCTGTGATAAGAGGGAAAATAATAGAAATATCATCCAGAATGAAAAAAGCCAGAATGAAAGAACAAAAGGAGATGGAAAATAAGATCAAAGAATTGGAAAGGGGACACAAACTAGGGGATACAAATATAAGGGGTGAGCTTAAAAAGGCAAAAGATAAATTAGAGGAGATACTTTTTTATTTTTGTAATTTTTTATTTTCACAGATTCCCAGGAAAGTATACATTACAGAACTTTTAAGTATTTAACAGAAAAACGTCCAATATAAAAAGTCACTATATCACAAAATGAACGTCATCATTTAAAATATACTGTATTGGACAATTATAGCATTGTCTTATGAGAGTCAAGACAAAATTTCAACTTCACTTCCCTGAGAAATTTTATAATGTAATTAGTAATTAGTGTGAAAAAAAAGAACAAATTTAAAAAGTAAAAAAGCAACCCACACATAGCGATAAATAAAAAAATAAAAATAAATAAATAAACAGAAACGACCAACCAAAACATATAAAATAAAAGCACAACAATGTTGAGTGGTTAAACTAAGGAGAGTGGATTATCTGGGTGATTTTATCAAGGTTGTTTTCAAAATATGAAATCAATTCTTTTAAGTTTTACATAGTCCACCCAATTCTGCCACCTCTGACAGAATTGTTCAGTCTTGTAGTTGAGAAAGGCTGTTATTTTTTCCATTTTATATATATTAAATGTTATGTCGATCCAGTCATCTAAGGTAGGTTTGTCTTGTGATAACCATTTTCTTGTAATGTTTTTCTTACTTGCTGTTAATAAAATAGTCATCAAATATTTTGTTTTTTTTGAAGACTCTTGAGGAATTATGCCAAAATACATAAGCTTGATTTCCAAAGGAATGTTTCGCTTGAAAAATTTTTGTAAGGCATTATGTAACTCTTTCCAGTAATCTTTTATAATTGGGCAGTCCCAAAAGACATGAAAATGGTTTGCATCTTGATTTCCACATTTTCTCCAGCATATAGGAGGATTTCCATCATAGTGGCTTTTCTGAGCAGGTGTGATAAAAAATCTTACTAAATTTTTCCATCCATATTCTTGCCATTGTAAGGATTTATTATATGTCCATTGGTTTCTCCACATTAGTGTCCATTCCTCCTCTGTTATTGTTAAATTGCCCTCGCTTTCCCATCTTGCTTTAATGTGTAGTGTTGAATTGTTTTTTAGATCTGTTAAGTTTTTATATATAAGTGAAATAATTTTCCCTGTGATTTTTGATTTGTAGGCATTAATAAAGATTTCCATTAGGTTTATATTCTTATCAGTAATTGGCTCAATTTTTTGATTAACAAAGTTTCTTATTTGTAAATATCGATAAAAGTCCTGCTTGTCCAGAGAATATTTCCTCTTAAGAGTTTCGAAATCATCTAAGATTTTGTTGTTCATTATTGTACATAAAGCAGTAATTCCTTTGGAGGTCCAGTTCTTAAACCTGGCATCCAGTTTGTTTGGAGTGAAATCTGAATCATATGCAATCCATTTTATGGCCGCTAGGTCGTGTTCTAGTGCATTTTTTTTGACAATATTTTTCCACACATTATGAGTTGTTTTAATCCAGCGGTTATCTATATTATTTATGTAACATTGCATTTTTTCATCAGCCAAAATTGCCTGTATGCAGTGGCGGACTTAGACATTTGGGGGCCCCAGGCAAACCTTTGTAAAGGGGCCCTGTACCGGTCTGTCGTGGTGAAGAGGGAGCTGAGTCAAAAGGCAAAGCTCTCAATTTACCGATCGATCTACGTTCCCACCCTCATCTATGGTCATGAGCTTTGGGTTGTGACCGAAAGAACGAGATCTCGGATACAAGCGGCTGAAATGAGTTTTTTCCGCAGGGTGGCTGGACTCTCCCTTAGAGATAGGGTGAGAAGCTCAGTCATCCGGGAGGGACTCGGAGTAGAGCCGCTGCTTCTCCACATCGAGAGGAGCCAGTTGAGGTGGCTCGGGCATCTGGTTAGGATGCCTCCTGGAGGGACTATGTTTCTCGGCTGGCCTGGGAACGCCTTGGGATTCCCCCAGAGGAGCTGCTCCAAGTGGCTGGGGAGAGGGAAGTCTGGGCCTCCCTACTTAGGCTGCTACCCCCCGCGACCCGACCCCGGATAAGAGGAAGAAAATGGATGGATGTTTTATTATTGCAATAAAAGGCTCTAAATCAAGTCTTACACCAAAATTCAACAACACTAAATAAACACAAACAAATAGAGAGGGTAGATGTGAGCAATACAGTAGAAATATATTTTCCTAAATTATAAGATTTTCACAACTTTAATTCTTTTAACGTTATATTACATATTCTGTAACAGGGAACAGTTGTTAGATCAATGTGAAAAGTGAGTGTGTGTAGTTGAGATGTGGTACTTTGAGATGAATTCACACACTGGCTCGATATGAACAGCAAGATGTCCAGGCATGAGACACTTTTTACAGCATTAAGTGATCATGAATTACCTTGATTATTCAGCTGGACTTCTATGAAAGTTGTCTTCTGTCTTGTTTCTGGTCTTTAATGATGCATGTTTAAAGACTGCATCTGAAAAAAACAACAAATGTTAGTGTTGGAGGAAATAAAAGAAAAAATAAGACATTATTACATTTAACACATGTGAAGGCTCTCATTTATCCAAGTTTCCATAATTAAGACTGAAAGTTTTGACTTCTTTTTAAACCTTAAAACTTACACAGACTGTAAGACGTACTGTAAACTAAATGACTCAAATAATGTCACAGATTTTTCCACCTGGATTATTGAGCATGCATCAGGGAATGTCACTTTTCATTTATATCAATTTTTACATTTTAGATAACATTTTAATTTAGCAATCCTAGCCTTTTGATTCTGTTGTTTTAAACTAACAGTGGCATTTCTGTCCAAAGCAAACCAGTCATTATTAAAAAACACATTTTTGCATTACTCTGAAAGCTATAAGTTGTGCTTTATAATGTATTTAATGGAGGGACTATGGACCAAATAACAAAACAATGATAGTCTGATGAAGTTTTAACAGTCAAATATTTTGTAAAATGGTTGAGCATTTTTTTATAGATAACTGTGGAATATTTTAGATCTATTCTATTCAATGTAAAGTCCGAATAATTTAATAATACTGTATACTAAGCAAGCAGGGCAGAGAACTAAAGTAGGTAAAATATATAATCCCCTCTCTCCTATTTAAGTCAGAAGATTTAGGTCGAATATCTTTTAATATTTTGATACAGAAAGAAAACGTGAAAATAGTGGTTGTCTCAGCTGATTACTGTTAGGATTTCTTTTACCCAACCTACAAAATAATTTCTAAAACTCGTACCTCATCTTGCTGTAAATACTTTATCTTCATCTTCTTGAGTCACTGCCTCAGCGCCACTTCCTCCTGGCTGGATCCTGATGTCCTGCGGCGGTTCCGCCACACTTTTAAATGGGCCGCTGCCGCTCGTGACCGTCATTAACAGTTGATGAAGTTTTAGAATTCGACCCATTAAAAAGGTTGTCACTTTCGGTAGTGAAGAAACATACGTTATTGTTTTTTGACGCTTTTTACGTTTTTCAGCTCCGCTTTCTGTCTCCTGTCTCCCGCTTCCTTCTCAGTAAACAGCAGCGAGCATACAGCACTTCCTGGATTAGTGGGTGACGTCATGACGCATGACGGAATAGTCCATTTTAGTAGGGGGGAACTGAACTCAACCGTTTTTTCTGTTGCGTTTTTAAAGATAGTTTTCATCGTAACTATAATTATTTTTATGTTAAACGTACATTAACAAGCAGGAGCAATGTTAGGGATGTAGGTGATGGCTGGGGTCCCTGCTTATTGGCGGCCCCTGCTCATTGGCGGCCCCAGGCCACGGCCTCCTTCGCCTGAATGGTAGATCCGCCACTGTGTATAGGAATTGGTGTCTCTTTCATTTCAATAGTTTTCCATTTAGCATCATATTTTGGGTCGCACCAATATATCAATGTTCTTACTTGTGCTGCTAAATAATAATCTCTTATTGAAGGTAACCCCCAACCTCCCATTTTCTTTTCAAGTTGTAAGACCTTATATCTAATTCTAGGTCTTTTACCCTGCCAAATATATCTTGATAATAGCTTGTCCCATTCGTTGAAAACTTTTTGATTTATTTCAATTGGTAAAGTTTGAAATAAATATAATAATCTGGGCAGTATATTCATCTTAATTGAGTTAATTCTTGAACTAAAACTTAAGAAAGGAGTTAGATTCCATCTTACGATATCCTCTTTAATTTTCTTTATCATGGGAACATAATTATATTCAGATAATTTTTCGAGGTCCTTTGGCATAGTGATTCCTAGATACTTAAGACGATCATTGTGCCAAGCTAGGGGATACTTATTTTGAATTTCCTGCGGTGGAGTATAATTATAGGACAGCAACTGAGTTTTGTTAATATTAATTTTGTATCCTGATAACTGACCAAATTGATTGAATACTTGCATCAATGCTGGAAGGGAGTGGGTTGGCTGTTCTAAATAAATTAATATATCGTCTGCATAACAAGCCAATTTATGTTCTATCCCTTTTATCATTATTCCTTTAATATCCTTATTTTGTCTTATTAATTGGGCTAGTGGTTCTAGATATAATGCAAATAGTAACGGTGACCACGCACAACCTTGTCTTGACCCTCTTTCTAAAAAAATTCTATCTGATAGCTGTCCATTAACTTTAATTTTCGCTGTGGGTTTGTTGTATAATGCCTGTATTGTTTTTATTATCGTATTATGTAATCCAAATTTATGTAGAACCCTAAAAAGAAAATTCCAGTCAACTGAATCAAATGCTTTTTCTGCATCTATACTGATAATAATAGCTTCCAGTTTATTCTTTTGTATGTGATCCATAATATGTAATGTCCTCCTTACATTATCCTGTGTTTGACGTTGGCGTATAAAGCCAGTTTGATCATTATTTATTAGGGAAGGGAGAAATTCTTCCAATCGTCTGGCCATTATAGATGTAAAAAGTCGATAATCAATATTTAAAACAGATATCGGTCGGTATGAACCGCAATCCAATTTGTCTTTGCCTTCTTTGTGTATTACTGATATTATTGCCTCTTTCCAGCTTGGTGGTGTTTGCGCTTCTTTCAAAGTCCAATTTAATGAAGGAAGGAGGATTGGAATCAGCTCCTTCTGAAATTCCTTATAAAATTCTGCTGTATATCCATCTGACCCTGGTGATTTACATGGTTTTAATCTACTTATTGCGTTTTTCAGTTCTTTTTCTGTAATATCAGATATCATTTTTGTATTCTGTGCTTCGCTCATATGGGGTAGTTCTAGTGTGTTCAAATATTCATCAATTTCTTCTGTAGTTCCTCCAGAGATTTTTGAATATAGGGTTTTGTAAAATATTTCAAATGCTTCCTTGATGTCATTTAATTTGGTCTTTAATAATTTTGATTTGGGGTTTCTGATTTTATGGATTGTATTTTCTGCTATTTTCTTTTTTAATTTCCATGCTAATATCCTCATAGATTTTGATCCACCTTCATAGTGTCTTTGTTTAAGAAACATGAGGTTTTTCATAGTCTCCTGTGCTGTCATATCATTTATTTCATTTCTAATTTTTTTTAATTCTTCTAATGTATCTGGTGTACAATTTTGTTTATGCTTTTGTTCTAAATTTACCAATTTTTTATGCAATTCCTCTGATTTTTTATTTCTTAATTTTTTTAAATGTGATGCCATGGCTATAATTTTTCCCCTCAAAACCACTTTAAGAGTGTCCCATAGTATCGGTGGAGATACTTCTCCATTATCATTGAAATCTAAAAAAGAACCAATTTCTTTCCGTGTTTCCTGTTTGAACCACTGGTTATTAAGCAAACCTGAATTGAATTTCCATATGTTCTTTCTGTTTTGTAAACCAAGGTCTACTGTTAAATATACCGGTGAGTGATCACTCACATCAATTGTTCCGATCTCACATCGGTCCATCTTGTCCCTATCTTTTGTAAATGTTAAAAAATAATCAATTCTTGTATATACTGAATGAGTGGCTGAATAGTATGTGTAATCCTTTTTATTAGGGTAAAAATCTCTCCATATGTCTATCAGACCAACTTCCTTAAAAAGTGTATTTATTTTTTTATGCTGTTGTTCTTTCTGGTATGTTTTCTTCCCAGATGAGTCCATTGGTTGCAAATGTATGTTCAGGTCTCCTCCTCCAAGCAGAATGCCCCGTGTTTCTTTTACCATTATATTAGTTATTCTCTTGAAAAAATCAATATCGCTCCCCGGAGGAGCATATATGTTAAATAATGTAATCCACAGTATTCCTATGCCCCATGATGCTTTGCGCGAAATGTGCACACAACTTCCGGTTGACCGGAAACCCCGTTTGTTTACATGCGAGTAATACAGTTGAAGACAGTCCAAACTTTGTTGTTTTAGTTCATTAAAAATGTGGGAACACCACTCGTTTTGTTAAAAGAGGAGGGACAAATAAAAAGAAATTACAGATGTTACCTGATCGCGCAGACATAATTTAAAAATAACGCGTTTGCTCCGGCCTCTCGGCTAAGGTTTATTAGCAGCTATCTCGGCTAAAGATACCAGTCGCGTCTGAGATCTATCGTTTTAAGACAGTAAATCTTCCAAAACTCTCATTAATAAACCCTCCCCGACTAAAAAGATGTTACCTGATCGCGCAGACATAATTTAAAAATACATAAATAGCGAACGCGTTTGCTCCGGCCTCTCGGCTAAGGTTTGTTAGCAGCTATCTCGGCTAAAAATACCGGTCGCGTCTGAGATCTATCGTTTTAAGACAGTAAATCTTCCAAAACTCTCATTAATAAACCCTCCCCGAATAAAAAGATGTTACCTGATCGCGCAGACATAATTTAAAAATACATAAATAGCGAACGCGTTTGCTCCGGCCTCTCGGCTAAGGTTTATTAGCAGCTATCTCGGCTAAAAATACCGGTCGCGCCTGACATATATCATTTTAAGACAGTAAATCATCCAAAACTCTCATTAATAAACCCTCCCTGAATAAAAAGAAATTACAGATGTTACCTGATCGCGCAGACACAGCCATAGAGTAGGATGCAGGAACACTCTTTCTTTGTTTTGGGTCCGTGTTGAAAACACTGTTGTTTTAGCCAAAGATTTAGCTTGGTCCGGTTGTTGGTGCAGCCGCGAACAGCACAGCAGGTACCTGAACCCCGGTAGGACATTTCAGTAAACGTTCCGTTTAAACAAAAGCTGTGTTTGCTCCGATAAAATGAATGAAAATAACTTTCAAAAACACCCGCGATCCATACTCCACCTATGGAATACAGGCACTTCCGGTGTCGGACAGGAAGTACAATGCACATTCGCTTCTACAGTGACACCCCCAAGAATACTGTGGATAGGGTTTCCTCCTACATTCCCTCTCACAAGCACAAACCTGCCTTCCTTGTCCACCAGTTCGTATGATTTTTCAAAATGTATCTTGTTTGAGATAAGAGTAGCTACTCCCCTTCTACGTCCTAATTTGTATGAGGAGAAAAACAATTGGTTGAAGCCCATTCTTCTTAGTTTTTCATGTTCACTTTTGTTCAGATGGGTTTCTTGTAAATACACTACGTGAGCCTGCTCCTTCTTCATTTTGGTTAAAATCTTACTGCGTTTTATTGGATTGAGCAACCCATTTACATTATATGAAATAACCTTTAATTTATCACCAGCCATATTTCAGTCTGTATGTTTTAATGATTTTGTGCTTTAGTTTAACCCACATCCTTCCTGAATATTCACATAAAAAACCCATAAACAAATCCACATTAAAGCTGCATGGAGCTTGAACAAAAACTATAAACTGTTCTTGAGCAAAATTAAGAAACAAAAACAAAAACACGTTGACTTCCAACTGTGGGGTCTCCAGTGTGACCCTTAGTCCTCCCCACTGAAAGGGGGGGTTTGAAGGTGAGCCTCTCTCTTCTGGTGGTGGGAGAGGGCCTTCATTTGCCATTAGGCCTATGTCCATTTAATGACAACGTAAAAAGACCACCCGACAATTTTCATTATATCTATTGCCTCAGTTCTTATTTCTCTTCAATGAACTCTTATTCACATGTTCTTCAAAAAGTCTCAAACAAAAGGGAAATCACTCACCGCTGATCTCTTTTACTTATTTGTTTCTCAGTGTCCAGTTATTTCTGGTCCTGCCGTCTGAACTCTCGGAGTTTCTCCTTGTAGCCTCGGGTCTGATCTTCACCCCTCCTGCTCCTCTTCCTCTCGGTGTGCCACATCAGTTCTTGCATCTGTTCCATTAAAGCCTCCGGGCGTTTGATGACAGTCACAGGGAATCCTCTCTTGTCCAGGTCGCTTGTTGCCTCCTCTGCTGAGCCATACAGCACGGTTCCTTCAGGATAAAACACTCTCATCCTGGCTGGGAACGGGGTCTGGAAACGGATCTTCTTCTCCTTCAGCACTGATTTCACCTCTGCATATTTCCTCCTTTGCTTCATAACGTCAGGTGCATAATCATGGTCCAAGTTAATCTTGTTTCCCAGATATTCAAATCCTCGTTTCTGCCAGGCTAGTTTTAAAAGTTCTTCTTTCATCCTGTAGCTGGACATTTTAATTATGATTGATCTCGGTGTCGCAGCTGGTGGCGGCTTTGACACGCCGGCGCGGTGCGCGCGCTCCACCCGCAGCTCTGCTGAAACTGACATTTCCAGTTTTTCTTTTAACAAAGTTTCCACAAAAGTCACCATTGATGGAGCCTCGTCTTCTGCTCCTTCTTTAACGCCATATATTCTAATATTTTCTCTTCTGGATTGTCCTTCCAGATCCGTTAATTTTGCGTTCATTTCCTTGTGCAGTTTAAACATTTCTGCTGTCATTTCTTCATTTGTTTGTATTCGAGTTTCAGCGTCCATGATCCTCCCTTCCGCCTCCTCTACTCGCTTGTTTGTCTTTTTAATTTCTTCTCGAATTCCCTTTAGCTGCATATCATTATCCTTTCTGAATTCTCTCAGTTCTTTCAGAATGAGTTCCAGACTCACGCCGCCAGCTTGTTGCTCATCAGCTGTTAGCTCTGGACACAAATTAACCAACAGCCCGACATGGAGGGAATTTGACTGGAAAGTTAAGATGCGTTATTTTATCTCTCCAATCATCACATCTAAATATGGTAAGACCTCTAAGCTCTGCTGGAGAAACTGTGGAAAGGTGGGGGATTTCACTCATATATTTTGGGATTGTCCGAAGGTGGTCGAGTTTTGGAAAAATGTGCAAATAGAAATAAAAAATATCTTGGGCATTCACTTAGAACTAGATACATCTGTATATATTTTAGGAATAATTTCCTCGGACATGATAGATAAAGACAGTAAATACTTTATCAGGGTCCTGCTTTTGATTGCAAAGAAGTGTATAACATCTGCTTGGTTAAGTCCACAGCCACCTAATATTACACAATGGAGAGATAGAATTAGAAAGGTCTACACTATGGAAAAAACAACATCAAGACTACAATTTAAGATGGAGATCTTTGAAAATAAGTGGAAACCTATAGCTAAATTCATACTGTAACCTTGACACCTCTATTTATTTATTTATTTATTTATGTTATTTATTTGACTGTGTACTTCGTGAACTTATTTTGTATTATTATTATTGTGTATTTTCATTGCTTTAATCTGTATTTACATTATGTCTACTGTTATTCCTCTCACTACTGTTATTGGGATTTATAGATCTATAGATGTTATTAATGAAAATAGTTTTTTTTTTTTTTCTCAGTGGGGCAAATGTCTTTTGGCATTTCAACTTAGGAAAGCTCAAGTAAATAGACATGTCTCCAAAGTAAAGCATCCCTCAACTATGCAGATTAAAACACAACCCAAAGAAATAACTGAAGCGTTTGCAGACTACTATAAAAAACTATATGACGATTCGGACAGAAATACTCAGGAAGATGAAACACTTTCTTTTCTCAAAAGAATTAACCTCCCAAAACTATCAGAAAAGGAGTCTCTGGAAATGACCCACCCTATAACTTCACAGGAAATTCTGAATGTTATTAAAACTCTTAAAAACAACAAATCACCGGGGACAGACGGACTGCCAGGGGAGTTTTACAAAACATTCAGAGAAGAACTAGTACCAGTGTTATGTAAGGTTTTTAACTATGCACTAACGGAGGGAGACCCCCCTAAAACATGGTCTGAAGCCATTATATCTGTAATTCATAAAGAGGGTAAAGATCCAACTATGTGTGAAGGCTATAGACCAGTGAGCTTACTATGTAATGACTTAAAAATACTAACAAGTATAATGGCAGACAGAATGCAGAAATATATAGCCAAATTGATTAATCCAGACCAAACAGGGTTTATTCCTGGCAGGCAGGGACCAAACAACATAAGAAGAACATTAAATGTAGGGAGACCACCAAGTCATTGGTTCAGGTATGTTGACGACACCTGGGTTAAAATTAAATCTCAGGAAGTCCAACATTTCACTGATCACATCAACTCTGTGGATAAATATATCAAGTTCACACGAGAAGATGTAAAAAATGGCAGGTTGGCTTTCTTGGACTGTGAGGTCTCAGTTTCTGATAGAGGAAATTTGCAAACTGAGGTGTACCGCAAACCCACCCACACAGACCAGTATTTACAGTTTGACTCCCATCACCCTCTGGAGCACAAGTTAGGAGTCATCAGGACTCTGTATCACAGAGCAGACAGCGTCCCCACTAACTCAGCAGCCAGACAGAAGGAGAAATCACACACAAAACAGGCTCTAGAGAAATGTGGATATCCTAACTGGGCCTTCCTGAAAGCAGAGAAGAAACCCAAACAGGACTCCAGCCAACCATCAGGTGAAAAGAAGGAACCCAGACCCAGACCAGTGGCCATTCCATATGTTGCAGGGGTTTCAGAGACATTGAGACGTTTATTTTCTAAACACAACGTCCCAGTGGCTTTTAAACCCCAAAATACATTACGGCAAAAACTGGTTCATCCCAAAGATCCAGTCCCCCGGCAAAAACAGAGTAACATTGTGTATGCTGTTCAGTGTCAGGAGGGCTGTGATCAGTCTTATATCGGGGAAACTAAACAGCCACTGGCCAAAAGGATGGCCCAGCACAGAAGATCAACATCATCAGGTCAGGACTCTGCAGTCTACACTCATCTCCAGGCCAGCGGTCACTCTTTCAGGGATGAAGATGTTCACATCCTTGATAGAGAGGAACGATGGTTTGAGAGAGGAGTAAAGGAGGCCATCTTTGTGAAAAGAAACCGCCCATCATTAAACAGGGGTGGAGGCCTCCGGGTTCAACTGTCCCCCTCCTACAATGCTGTGATTGCTGGTATCACTCAGCCCTCTGTGAATAGCAAACAACCATCAGGGTGCTAACGATCCTTTGTTAGGCTGATGGTCCTCCTTGATCATGTGAGCAGCTGGTTTCGGCTGTCATCAGCCAACTGGTTGTGTAACACTGTGAGAGGGTGCTATTTATAAGACTGAGCTGAACCCAGCACCTCAGACTGAGGAAGTCTTTCGGACGAAAGACGAAACGTTTCTACAATTTTTTGCTTTGTTTTTTTTTTTTTTTTTTTTTTGAATGTCCAGAGGACCAGACTTAGCTTTTTTAGATTTTTCTACCTGGATTATTGAGCATGCATCAGGGTATTAAATGTAATGTCATGTGCAAAACTAAAATCCCATCCCTCTCTCTTGATTAGTTTGGATGCCCAAAAGGCCTTTGACAGGGTAAAATTGAATTTTATATATCAGACACTACTAGGATTTGGTTTTTCACAGCAATTTGTGGATTGGGTGAAAATAATATATAAAAATCCAAAATCCCGAATTCGAATTAATGGATACTGCTCAGAATTTTTCGATCTCAAGAGAGGAGTCAGACAGGGGGACTGTTTAAGTCCACTGCTATTCGCGGTTAATATTGAACCGTTGGCAGAAGCAATAAGACAGAATAAACAAATCCAGGGAATAAGAGATGAAGGAGGGGTGGAACATAAAATATCATTGTTTGCTGATGATTTATTAGTATTCTTAACAGATCCAATTCGGTCAATACCAGCACTACTAGAATGTCTCAAGGAGTATGGAAATATTTCTGGATATATGACTAATGAAAGTAAATCAGTAGCAATGATGTTATCAGGTGAATGTCCAACACAGCTAAAAGAGAAAGTAAAATTCAAATGGACCAATAAAGGATTTAGATATTTAGGTATAATTATCACACCCCAAATCTCACAGCTATTCAAAGCAAATTATGAGAAACTGAAGAAGGAAATTATAAAAGACCTAGAAAGATGGGAGATTTTACCACTGACAGTCGGGGGAAGAGTAGAAACAATCAGAATGAATGTCTTACCAAGACTACTGTTTGTATTCCAATCACTTCCAGTTTCTATTCCCAACACCTTTTTTAAAGAGATGGACAAAAGAATATCAAGGTTTGTATGGCAAAATAAAAAGGCAAGAATTAAACTCAAAATGCTTCAGTCCTCAAAGAAAAATGGAGGGTTAGGTTTACCGGATTTAAAGAATTATTATTGGGCTGCCCAGTTGAGAGCCATAGCCCTATGGTTAGTAAAGGATCAAGAAACAATATGGGTAGATTTGTTAGCATGATTAACTCGGTCACTTACAATGTTTCCAAATATCTGGCGTCTGTACTCATCCCTTTAGTTGGCAGCTCAGAACACCACATACAGAACACCATGGACTTTGTGGATAAGGTGAGGGATGTCATCATGGAGACTGATGAAACAATGGTCTCTTTTGATGTCACATCACTCTTTACGTGCATTCCTGTTGATGAAGCAGTAGAGGTGGTCTGTTTAAGGTTAAAATCAGACACCACTCTGAGCAACAGGACCACACTTTCCACAGAACAACTGTGTCAACTCTTGAAACTGTGCCTGCAGTCAACCTACTTCACATATGGGGAGCAATATTATAGGCAGAAACATGGGTGTGCTATGGGGTCTCCAGTTTCTCCTATTGTTGCCAACCTGTACATGGAGGAGGTAGAAAAGAGAGCTTTGACATCCTTTTCAGGGAGACCACCAAGTCATTGGTTCAGGTATGTTGACGACACCTGGGTTAAAATTAAATCTCAGGAAGTCCAACATTTCACTGATCACATCAACTCTGTGGATAAATATATCAAGTTCACACGAGAAGATGTAAAAAATGGCAGGTTGGCTTTCTTGGACTGTGAGGTCTCAGTTTCTGATAGAGGAAATTTGCAAACTGAGGTGTACCGCAAACCCACACACACAGACCAGTATTTACAGTTTGACTCCCATCACCCTCTGGAGCACAAGTTAGGAGTCATCAGGACTCTGTACCACAGAGCAGACAGCGTCCCCACTAACTCAGCAGCCAGACAGAAGGAGAAATCACACACAAAACAGGCTCTAGAGAAATGTGGATATCCTAACTGGGCCTTCCTGAAAGCAGAGAAGAAACCCAAACAGGACTCCAGCCAGCCATCAGGTGAAAAGAAGGAACCCAGACCCAGACCAGTGGCCATTCCATATGTTGCAGGAGTTTCAGAGACATTGAGACGTTTATTTTCTAAACACAACGTCCCAGTGGCTTTTAAACCCCAAAATACATTACGACAAAGACTGGTTCATCCCAAAGATCCAGTCCCCCGGCACAAACAGAGTAATGTTGTGTATGCTGTTCAGTGTCAGGAGGGCTGTGATCAGTCTTACATCGGGGAAACTAAACAGCCACTGGCCAAAAGGATGGCCCAGCACAGAAGATCAACATCATCAGGTCAGGACTCTGCGGTCTACACTCATCTCCAGGCCAGCGGTCACTCTTTCAGGGATGAAGATGTTCACATCCTTGATAGAGAGGAACAATGGTTTGAGAGAGGAGTAAAGGAGGCCATCTTTGTGAAAAGAAACCGTCCATCATTAAACAGAGGTGGAGGCCTCCGGGTTCAACTGTCCCCCACTTACAATGCTGTTATTGCTAGTATCACTCAGCCCTCTGTGAATAGCAAACAACCATCAGGGTGTTAACGATCCATCGTCAGGCTGATGGTCCTCCTTGATCATGTGAGCAGCTGGTTTCGGCTGTCATCAGCCAACTGGTTGATCCACTGTGGGAGGGTGCTATTTATAAGACTGAGCTGAACTCAGCTTCTCAGACTGAGGAAGTCTTTCGGACGAAAGACGAAACGTTTCTACAGTTTTTTTTTTGCTTTGTTTTGTTTTGTTTTTTGAATGTCCAGAGGACCAGACTTAGCTTTTTTGGATTTTTCTACCTGGATTATTGAGCATGCATCAGGGTAATATGGGTAGATATGGAGCAAAGGGCGTGCCCAAAATTATCTTTAGAAACAATGCCCTTTATAACTAAGGTGGTTTTGAAAAAACTCAAGATTCAAAATTACTGGATTAAGGAAACAATAGTATTTGGTCAAGAATAAAAAAGGAATTTAATTTTCCGGACACTATATCAAAAATTGTAAAAATAGCTAAGATTCCAGATTTTATCCCAGCTACTATGGATGCAGGGTTTGAGAGATGGACGAAAGAGGGACTGATATTTCTAGAACAGCTTTTTAAAGGTTCAACAATGAAATCTTTTGAACAAATCCAACGGGAATTTAATTTACAAAAAAATGATTTCTATAGATATCTGCAGCTCAGACATTATCTTCAGAATCATAGTGAATGGCAGAAAATCGCAACAGATATGAATAAGACTGAAGAAATTCTATTATCAATAGCAAAAGGCGAGTCAAAAAAAGGTATGATCTCAAAACTATATAAAAGCCTACAAGAAGAGTCCAAGGTTAATAATAAGGACATTAAGGAGAAGTGGGAATTGGAGGCTAATATAATAATAATGGATGAGGATTGGGAAGAAACATTTATCTCTGGACACAAATTAACCAACAGCCCGACATGGAGGGAATTTGACTGGAAAGTTAAGATGCGTTATTTTATCTCTCCAATCATCACATCTAAATATGGTAAGACCTCTAAGCTCTGCTGGAGAAACTGTGGAAAGGTGGGGGATTTCACTCATATATTTTGGGATTGTCCGAAGGTGGTCGAGTTTTGGAAAAATGTGCAAATAGAAATAAAAAATATCTTGGGCATTCACTTAGAACTAGATACATCTGTATATATTTTAGGAATAATTTCCTCGGACATGATAGATAAAGCCTTTTTGGCTTGTGGGACCCCGGAAGCAGCTGATAGGTACCGGCAGTCCAAGCGGCATGCGGCTCGGGTGGTTGCTGAGGCAAAAACTCGGGCGTGGGAGGAGTTCGGAGAGGCCATGGAGAATGACTTCCGTACGGCTTCGAGGCGATTCTGGTCCACCATCCGGCGTCTCAGGGGGGGAAAGAGGTACGAGACCAACACCATTTATGGTGGAGGTGGCGTGCTGCTGACCTCAACTCGGGATGTTGTGAGTCGGTGGGCGGAATACTTCGAAGACCTCCTCAATCCTACTGGCACGTCTTCCACTGAGGAAGCAGAGCCTGGGGACTTTGGGTCGGGTTCTCCGATCTCTGGTGCTGAGGTCGCCGAGGTGGTTAAAAAGCTCCGCGGTGGCAAGGCTCCGGGGGTGGATGAGATTCGCCCGGAGTTCCTTAGGGCTCTGGATGTTGTAGGGTTGTGTTGGCTTACGCGACTCTGCAATATCGCGTGGACATCGGGGGCAGTTCCCTTGGATTGGCAGACTGGGGTGGTGGTTCCCCTATTCAAAAAGGGGGACCGTAGGGTGTGTTCCAACTATAGGGGGATCACACTCTTAAGCCTCCCTGGTAAGGTCTATTCAGGGGTTCTGGAGAGGAGGGTCCGTCGGATAGTCGAACCTCGGATTCAGGAGGAGCAGTGTGGTTTTCGTCCTGGTCGTGGAACACTGGACCAGCTCTACACCCTCAGCAGGGTCCTGGAGGGTGCGTGGGAGTTTGCCCAACCAGTTTACATGTGTTTTGTGGACTTGGAGAAGGCATTCGACCGCGTCCCTCGGGGGGTTCTGTGGGGGGTACTCCGGGAGTATGGGGTACCAGGCCCTTTGATAAGGGCTGTTAGGTCCCTGTACGACCGGTGTCAGAGCTTGGTCCGCATTGCCGGCAGTAAGTCAGGCTCGTTTCCGGTGAGAGTTGGACTCCGCCAAGGTTGCCCTTTGTCACCGATTCTGTTCATAACTTTTATGGACAGAATTTCTAGGCGCAGCCAAGGTGTTGAGAGGATCCGTTTTGGTGACCTTAGAATCGCTTCTCTGTTTTTTGCAGATGATGTGGTCCTATTGGCTTCATCAGCTCGTGATCTACAGCTTTCGCTGGAGCGGTTTGCAGCTGAATGCGATGCGGCCGGGATGAGGATCAGTTCCTCCAAATCCGAGGCCATGGTCTTGAGCCGGAAAAGGGTAGCATGCCCTCTCCGGGTCGGGGAGGAGGTCCTGCCCCAAGTGGAGGAGTTTAAGTATCTCGGGATCTTGTTCACGAATGAGGGAAAACTGGGGCGTGAGATCGATAGGCGGATAGGTGCAGCGTCCACAGTGAAGCGGGCGCTGTACCGGTCTGTCGTGGTGAAGAGAGAGCTGAGTCAAAAGGCAAAGCTCTCAATTTACCGATCGATCTACGTTCCCACCCTCATCTATGGTCATGAGCTTTGGGTTATGACCGAAAGAACAAGATCTCGGATACAAGCGGCTGAAATGAGTTTTCTCCGCAGGGTGGCTGGACTCTCCCTTAGAGATAGGGTGAGAAGCTCAGTCATCCGGGAGGGACTCGGAGTAGAGCCGCTGCTTCTCCACATCGAGAGGAGCCAGTTGAGGTGGCTCGGGCATCTGGTTAGGATGCCTCCTGGACGCCTCCCTGGTGAGGTGTTCCGGGCACGTCCCACCGGGAGGAGACCCAGAGGAAGACCCAGGACGCGCTGGAGGGACTATGTTTCTCGGCTGGCCTGGGAACGCCTTGGGATTCCCCCGGAGGAGCTGCTCCAAGTGGCTGGGGAGAGGGAAGTCTGGGCCTCCCTACTTAGGCTGCTACCCCCGCGACCCGACCCCGGATAAGCGGAAGAAGATGGATGGATGGATGGATGGATGATAGATAAAGACAGTAAATACTTTATCAGGGTCCTGCTTTTGATTGCAAAGAAGTGTATAACATCTGCTTGGTTAAGTCCACAGCCACCTAATATTACACAATGGAGAGATAGAATTAGAAAGGTCTACACTATGGAAAAAACAACATCAAGACTACAATTTAAGATGGAGATCTTTGAAAATAAGTGGAAACCTATAGCTAAATTCATACTGTAACCTTGACACCTCTATTTATTTATTTATTTATTTATGTTATTTATTTGACTGTGTACTTCGTGAACTTATTTTGTATTATTATTATTGTGTATTTTCATTGCTTTAATCTGTATTTACATTATGTCTACTGTTATTCCTCTCACTACTGTTATTGGGATTTATAGATCTATAGATGTTATTAATGAAAATAGTTTTTTTTTTCTCAGTGGGGCAAATGTCTATATGAACGAGAAGCATTTCTGAGTATTTTTATTTTTTACCTTCATCAAAGGCTTATGGATAATTTTTGGTAAAACCAGAATTAGATAGTAAGTTTGCTGGGTGTAGGTGAAAAGTTTAAGATGGTATGTGTAAATAAGATATGAAGATGCGAAATGTGAGATGTGATAAGGGTGGACTGTATATATATCGATATAAAACTGTTATTGAAAATAAAAAGTTCCAAAAAAAATCATACCTGGTGTTCTCGATCCTCTGGAGGATATGGTGTCTTTTTTCAGGTGGTTTCTCGTAGCACAGCCACAAAGAAGGATGCAGGTTTTTGTTTTCGGAGCATGTTCAACACACACTAGTTGCAGCCACAAATTCAGCTTCGTCTGATTATTCGTACAGCCACGAACAGCGCAACAGGTACCCGAGCACCGCAAGGACATCTTCGTGACAATATTAGCTCGAAATAACAGAAAACAGAACTTCAACGACGCGTACAGATTAGCAAGTAAACAACGAGGAGCCAGTGCAGAACTTCTACTTCCGGGGTCAAACGGAAGTAAGTCCCATAATTGCTTCTACAGTGACACCCTCAGGAATATTGTGGATAGGATCTGACGAATTTTGCAATTTAAGTTGAGATTTTAGCGATTTGTCTTCAGCTTGGGAAGCAAGCCAAAGTTATTTTGAGTGATGAACAAGAAACAGCAGGTTCTAATTTAGGTCTGCTGCCACTGTATTTATTTGAGCTTTTACGTTCAGGAAGTGAGCAGGACTCCGAGTTTGCAGCAGCAAGTTTTTGAGGGTGAAAGGATTCAACCATATCTAAACTCGTCTACAGAGCACTGAAATGGCAATACGTTAATTAATGTATCTAATAATTATTCAACATTAATTTATAGTTTAAAAAAATGAGTCCCTTTTAAATTATCTGTTTTATTTTATATGTTTATTCTAATATACGTTCTGAAAAACATCATTCATATTTCCAATGAAACATAAGACATAAAAACCTCTTCATTTCTTCATCAATGATGTTTTTCAGAACGTATGTTAGAATAAACATATAAAATAAAACAGATAATTTAAAAGGGACTCGTTTTTTTAAACTATAAATTAATGTTGAATAATTATTAGATACATTAATTAACATATTACCATTTCAGCGCTCTGTAGACAAGTTTAGATATGGTTGAATCCCTTCACCCTCGAAAACTTGCTGCTGCAAACTCAGAGTCCTGTTCACTTCCTGAACGTAAAAGCTCAAATAAATACAGTGGCAGCAGATCTAAATTAGAATCTGCTGTTTCTTGTTCATCACTCAAAATAACTTCGGCTTGCTTCCCAAACTGAAGACAAATCGCTAAAATCTCAACTTAAATTACAAAATTTGTCGGATCCTATATTCTCCGCCATTGTTATTCAATGTGCGTTCGAGCTGACTCTCATCCCGACGTCACAGACGACGTATGCAGAAATACCAGGTTCCCTTATCCGTCAGTGTACTCAGTGTAACACATTAGCTATGGGAGTTGCGTCGCCGTGCGGTTCACCTGAAGTAATACATTCACGCCTTTACGGCAGGTGGGCGTCAGCGTCACCACAGAGGCCCTGCCCTCTTGGTATAAAGACGCGTGCGCCCATCCTACTTTCTCTTTTGCCCTTCACCTCGCTTACACCTGAACTTCGTGGGACTCTCTGTAGCTACATCGCTCGACCGGAGGTGAGCTCGCTCCCTACACTGAGCGTGCAGAGAAATTTCCTGCGTGTTGCTGGACTAGTGAAAGCTAGTCCAGCATCTTTTATTCAACCTCGAGGTTTTTTCTTCTCTCTTCGCAGCTGCTTCGCTCGACGGCGCTAACTGCGTCACACCGCTACCCTGTTAACGAGTTAGCGGGCTAGCCAGTGAAAGCAACGTGACGAAGAAGACGTCTCCGGACCACGTTAGCACTGCTAACGAGCTTGACTCTTCTCAGCCATGGCTCCTGAGAAGGGAAAGTAAAACCCCAAAAATTCTAAGAAGACCAGCAGGCCAGCGAGCCCCAGCTCCTGGGCCTGCCCCAGCCGCTGCGGCTACTCCCTTTTGGCGACAGACACCCACGAGGCCTGTCCTGTCTGCCTGGGGATGTTGCACGCTAAGCCTGTTACGAGCAGACGAGCTCTCGCTAACAGCCTCGGGTGATATTTCAGACGAAGAAGCTAAGAACAAGGACGAAGGAGAAGAAGAAGACTTCTCTCAGAACCCGACAACAGCTCAGCCAGAGACAGACGTCTCAATCCCCGCCTTGTTCGACTTGTGTTGCAGAGTGGCGGACACGCTACGGATCAGCTGGCCAGAACCCCCACCTCGCCAACAGGTTACGAGGTTGGCGGGGAACTATTTCTATGCAAAACAACAGTCGGCCACGAGGCACAGGATGCCGATTTTTCCGGATTTCCTGACGGAGCTCACTCGCACCTGGGCTGAACCCAGGGCTCCCATGCTTCTGCCGCTCTCCCAGTTCCTCGACGTCGCCGGAATGGAGGCAGCAGGAATCGCCAACGTCCCGCAGATGGAGGACACGCTGGCGGCTCACTTGGCCCCAGGACGTCGGGCGCAAAGCCAACTCTGCCCAGCAAAGCTTGCCGTGCCTCGGCCTCCCAGCTCGAAAAATGCTACCGGGCTCAGGGCCTTGCGGTCCGCGCCATGAATGCTTCGGCCATGATGTAGGCCTACCTAGCAGAGAAGCTGCAGGAGCTCCAGGTAACAACGAATAAAAAGGCGACGGCAGAGACCCTAGAGCAGGGGTGCTCATTAGGTAGATCGCTGAGGTAGTACTGGTAGATCACAGCATAAAAAATAATTGTCAGCCTATCAAACATCCTGTCACTTGATTGACATACAAGGCAGCCATTCACAACCCTCATTCTCTCAAACCAGGTCTGAGAGATTCTTGGGGAAACCCCATCCCCGCTCCCCCACCCCCAAAGGTGTGAAATTCTCCCTGTGTGAAGTTGCACATACAAATGGCTGCAGTCCAAAGTTTTTCTGCACTAACAACAGTTTTAAATAATGTCAGAGAGCTGAGTGTTTTTCTGCTACTCACCCTTTTTCAGCATGCAGGAGCAAAACTAATAAAATCCAGGGTCCAAAGAGACGTTATTCACCAGTTTGGACGTAACTGTGATCATGCAGTCGCTGCATGCACGATGAATGCAGCTGAGCCCAGGGTTGCCAGATAAAAAATCCTTATTTACCACCTCCTTTTCTGAGCACATGTCCAAGAAACACAACACAAACTTCATCTTGCTCAAGATGAGAGTTCTGCAGTGGAGTTAAATTCAAAGCAGTCTGCTCCTCAGACAAATAGTGTTAAATTATTATTTTATCTATGAATCTTTCTGTTAATTTTTTATTTTGTATGAATGTTTCTGTTCAGTGCCCTGAGATTACTTCTTTTGTGAATTGACGCTATATGAATAAACTGAATTAAATTGAATCTTAGAACATCTTTACTCAGCAAACACAACAGTTTAGGTCAAAATACTATCATTTGAAAGCCACAGTACTATAGTTCATAATTTCTTATTTGGCAACCCGACTGACATGAAAACTACAGCATTTTTCATGTAAACTAGCTTATTTTTTGTTTATTACCTCCAATAAACATTGAAAAATCACTAATGTTTCCACATGTTGTTTTCATGTAAATGGGACCTTATAGTAGGTAGATCACTTTGACTTGATCATGTCAAAAGTAGCTCGCATGCTGAAAAAGTCTGAACACCCCTGCCCTAGAGGAAGCCCGCAAGGCGACTGACTTTGTCCTCCGTATGATGGGGACTGCGGCCATTGCTCAGGGGAGATGTATGGCTGAAGAGGTCATCGCCCAGCGCCACCTGTTGCTGACTTTGATGGACCTGCCGGAGGGCCAGCGGTACCCCTTCCTCCACCACCCGATCAAACTGATGGGACTCTTTGGAGGGGCTCTGGAGTGTATCCAGAGCAGGCTGGAGCAAAGACAAAAACAGGCCGAGGCCCTGTGCGAGGGGATGCCGAGAAAAGCTTTCGCACCCCCCAGAGACACCAGTGGGAGCAGGCCCGTGCAGCCTCGACACCGCTCGGCCACATGCCGTCCCCGCAAAAAAGACCAGCTTATGACGGGGAGCAGCGGCAGAGTCCCGCAGCAGAACCATCTCAGGCTGGGCAGTCCTGGACCAGGAACAGGTTCGTTCCATACCAAGCGGTTCCGCCGAGAACTTCCTCAACGAACCAGGACAGAAGGCAGAAGTTGGCCTGATGAAACGGGACCACTTCACATTTTTAAAGGTTCATCCGCCCATGTGGTACAGGAACCAAGACTTTCAAACCCAGACTTTATGTGTGAAAAGCAGCAAAAAGCTGGTGACTTTCGTGTGTGCACAAAACAAAATGTTTCTGCTGTGTGTGTAAAAAAGACGCTTTGTTCTTGGAATCACGAAAATAAAGTGCCAAAAGCACAAATTGCCCTGGTTCTTGACTAAAAAAAAAAAACAGCACCATTTTTTTATGGAAACAGTCACGATGAAGGGAGAGGGCAATCACCCCTCCTCCCTCGTGAAACACAAGGTGTCAGGTCAGTCAATAAGCCTCAGTGGGGCGTCTGGAGTCTGTCTGGAGCAGGCAGACTTCATGGTGACCGCTGATGGACTGGTCAGCTCGTCCGGGGCCAAGCGGGGGGGACTATCGCTCCACCTCCCGCACCCACGATGCACACACAACCCACAATAAACATCTCACAGGCTCACCGTGCACGCGCAGGCCTGGAGGGCGTGTCATCCAAACATGTGGGTCATGTCAACAGTGTGTCAAGGCCCCCGGCTGCAGTTCCACAAGAGGCCACCCCCGTACACAGGGGTTCTGCAGTCAAACATAAACTCAGACCATGCATACGTCTTAATGCCGGTTACCCACCGGACCCGTGTCGGGCGGCTGAAGCGGCCTGTTTACATTGAAAGTCTATGTGGAGACGCGGCGAACCGTGAAGCGGCGCGTTTTGAGTATTTGAAGCGGCGCGCCGGCACGCGGCAGTTCATTTCCACGCACGCGCGCGTCCGAAACAACCTACGCGTTGAGCAGCGTCGAGCCGCCAAAGTCTCAAAAGTTGATGTTTTTGCGGCTCGACGTTGCTCGACGCGTCCAGCAACCAATCGGGAGAGCCTCTGCTATGTGATGACGCAACGACAACGGGACTTTTTTTGGACTTTTTAAACTTACCTCATCAGCCTCCATGAATTGGAACCAGACTCCGGTAAGAATCTTGGCATTTTAAACAGTTGCTGCTGTCCGCTCAGCGTACGATCACCCCAAACATAAAAAAAGTTTTAATCTCAACAAAGACTGTCTGAGCTGCAGTTCGGCTTGTAGAAAACCCACTCCAGTAGGAGCGGGGGTCACGTGTTGCTGATTTTATCTGCCAGCAGCATGAAAACACAACAACTGATGACCCTCTGCCTCCCCCTAGTGCGCGTCATCAGACGCGTCCCAGTGGGTGCCCGGCATCAGTGACAAGCAGCCAAAAGGGGGCGGCAGGAGCGTTCTGACAATTTAGGTGGGGACCTGGCATAAGAGAGGAGATATCAACGATGTTGCAAAAAGGAGTGATAAATGTTTTTCCAAAACACAATATACACATGGTCACTACAGCAAATATTTCCTCGTGCCCAAACGGGACCAGAGCTTGAGACCGATTCTGGATCTCAGAGCACTGAACAGGAGAATAAAAACTTACAAATTCAAAATGCTGACTCTGAGACAAGTAATCCAGTCTGTGAGACCAGGAGATTACACATGCACAGTGGATTTGAAAGATGCTTTTTTCCACGTGAGCATTTGGAGGAAGCACAGAAAATATCTTCGCTTTGCATTCAAAGGAAAAGTTTACGAATTCCTGGCTTTACCTTTCGGATAAAAAACTGCACCATGCACATTTACCAAATGTCTGAATGCAGCCTTGACCCCACTCAGGGGTCAAGGGGTCAGAATTATGAATTATCTAGACGATCTGTTGATTCTGGCCGAGAACAGAGCCCAAGCCCAGCTGCACTTACACATGGTGATGGCTCACCTGGAGGCTTTGGGCTTCATCATAAATCTGTAGAAAAGCGATTTGACTCCATCACAAATTACCGTATTTATGGGTGTACAAGTCAACACCATTTTGTACAGAGCACAGCTTTCAGAGGCACGGATCTCATCCATCCGCCTCTGCCTGGCACGCTTTCAGCTGGGCCAGAGAGTGTCTCTCAAGCTCTGCCAGCGCCTCTTGGGTTTGCTAGCAGCAGCCATCCCCTACGTGCCTCAGGCCTTGTTAAAAATGTGCGCTCTGCAGATCTGGCTAAACAATCAAATGCATCCTTCCTCCCTCAGGCGGGCAAGGAAGATACTGATCAGCCCAGAGTGTGTGACAGCCCTGGAACCCTGGAGGGATCCTTCAGTGTTCACGACAGGCGTCCCGCTGGGATGAGTACTATCTCGTGTGGTGATCACAACAGATGCTTCAAAGAGAGGTTGGGGAGCTTTTTGCAGAAACCAGAACACCCAAGGGCTCTGGAAACAGCAGGAAGCGAGACTCCACATCAACTTGCTGGAATTGAAGGCTTTTTTTCTGTCCATGAAGCACTTTTACAAAAAGGGGATGATTACAAAACAACATGTCCTGATAAAATCGGACAACAGGACAACAGTGTCCTTCATCAACAGAGAAAGGGGGACAAGGTCCCAACCCCTCCTCAGCCTGACACACAAGCTGCTCACGTGGTGCAGCCCCCGAATATTGTCACTGAGAGTGATACACATCCCGGGCGAGCTAAACCACGGGGCAGATGCCCTCTCAAGAGGGCCACTGCTAGCCTCAGAGTGGAGGCTAACCCACGTGTCGTGGACCAAATCTGGTCACGATACAGAATGGCATCCGTCTATCTGTTCGCCTGCAGAACCAGCACGCACTGCGGCCTGTATTTTTCACTGAAAGAAACAGACGCACCGCTGGGAACAGATGCTCTGGCCCACAGCTGGCCAGTAGGGGTGCTATATTACGCCTTCCCCCGTCCCTCTGATTCAGGTGATGCTGGAACGTGTACGCAGGGGAGCTCTTTCCCTGATACTCATAGCCCACAGGTGGCCACAGAAACCGTGGTTCCCAGAAATGATGTCACTGTTGTCAGGGACACCATGGCAGCTGCCCCCCCACAGGGACCTGCTGACTCAGGCCCACGGGCAGCTCCTTCACCCACATCCAGAACTGTGGCAACTCTCAGCCTGGCCGCTGAGAGGAACAGGCTGATGGCCTCCGGCCTCCCCAGTAATGTCATAAATACAATACAAGGAGCGAGAGCCCAGTCAACCCAGACTCTCTACGCTCGAAAATGGCGTGTTTTTGAGGCCTGGTGTCTGGAAAGGAATATTATTTCATATTCCTGTGATCTGGTCCAGCTCCTCACCTTTTTACAAGACCTGCTAGAAAAAGGCCATTCCTTCTCCACCATTAAGGTGTTTTTGTCAGCCATCTCGGCGTGTCCCAAAGGTTGGGGAGGTAAAACGCCAGTTCAAACGTTTGTTCAAACGTTAGTCAAAACCTTCAAAGAACGTTCTAAGAACGTTGTGATCTAACAGAACCATGTAAGAGGTGCCCACCCTCTCATGATACGTTTCATGAAGGACGTACTAAGGAAAAGGCCCCCCAGTAGGACTCTGGCCCCAGACTGGGACCTTCAGTTAGACATAAGACATGACATAAGACATAAGAAGGTTTATTGACATTGCATCAATTTTCACCAATACAACGTAAATATGTAGTTACAGTCATCCAGGAGAGAGAATGAGTGCAAAAAAGCTGCAGCTCAACAAAGCACATGACATGTTTATCAACACATGATATGTTTATCAACACATGATATACTTATAGCGCGGCCGCTCATCTGTCCCCAGATGAAGGTCAAAAGCAGGAAAACAGGCAAAGACACGGGGTTTTACAGCATTGATATTAAAAAAAGATGAATCACATTTTGTCTTCAAGACACCGCGTGATCCAGTAAAAACCATATCAAAAAGCACATTTAGTTACAATAACAAATGGAGAGACGGCAGGCAAGGAGATAAGTCTGTGAGTAATTTCAGACAAACACAGAGTTCAGCAGATGTGCAGCTGGGTGTTATCTGAGGCTTCACAGAAATCTCTGGGGGGGGGGGGGGGCAGCAGGTTTCTTCAGCTCCTCGCTCCCAGGAGAATGGCTTCCGACAGCCTACTTTTCAAGGACATGTACAGAAGCCAGATAATATTCTTGTTTGTTATCCAATAGACCACAGTGTTCTTTTCCACTGCCGCCATCAAGTCTGTGGTGCTGTTTCATGGCCGAAAAAAATCCAAATATGTGGTTCCGCTCCTCTCCGCTCTATGAGCTCCCATCTGTCCCTTGATTGATCCGGGGTGGCTGTAAACAAGTCCCAAAACGCACAGCAGGTCCGCGGTGATCCACCACCGCTCCAAGCGAGCGATTGAGCTCATACAACAGCTGGGATGAGGAGCTCACGGCCCGGTTCAGAGAATTTTGCTGATCAGGCAGTGCCGACAGCGCGCTGATAGCTGCCGAAGCCTCCCTCAGTTTCCAGTAACAAACAACTCCGCTTACGCCAAAAAACAGAGCAGTTGCTACCAATAATCCAATAATCCACAAATCCTCCACGTCCTCGACACTTAAGACGGTCAGACACATGGGCTGCCACTGACCCCACGAGTCCAGCACGTATCCAGCCGCGTGTGTGTCGGAGGGACAGACAGCTTCTCCTGGCACGGTCCGCTTCGTGGAAAAAATCTTATCCATTGAAGAAACAGCCCAATTTATTAATTCCATATTGGTTCGAGTGAGCGCTGAAGGGTCGCAGACGAGACGAAAAGCAAGCAGGGAGTAGGAAAAACTTAGGGAGGGAAGAGCAGAAAGATATGCGACCTGCCTTGCCGAGTGCCGGAAGAAGAAAGTCCTGGATGCGTTAGTCCTGGATGCTTTGTGTGAGCCTCCGTTTGAGCCTCTCAGCACCGTTAAGATAGAATTGTTATCTTATAAAACTGCTTTGCTCTTGGCTCTTTGCTCAGCTAAACGTGTGGGTGACCTCCACGCTTTATCTGTGCCCCCAATGCGTACCAGGTTTGCCTCTGACGGGTCAAAGGTCACCCTGCGTCCTAACTCTGCGTATATGCCAAAGGTTCCAACTCTAAATCCCAGAAGTCTGGACTTTGAGGTCTCTGCGTTTCCTCCCCACCTTGTCCTCACTGAGGAACAGAGGAGGTTGAATGCACTCTGCCCTGTCAGGGCCTTGAGTGTTTACATCAACAGAACTATCAGTTGGAGGAAAACAAACCAATTGTTTGTATGTTTTGCCAATCCTGCTGCTGGCAGAGCCCTTTCAAAGCAGTGCCTCTCACACTGGGTGACTGAGGCCATAAAAAAGGCGTACAGCAACAAAGGTCAACAGGTACCCTCTGGGGTACATGCCCATTCCACTCAAAACCTGACAGCCTCATGGGCTCTGTTTAAGGGTGTTCCAGTGGCAGACATTTGTGCTGTTGCAAACTGGAGTTCCACAAACACGTTTGCAAAACACTACAGTTTGGATGTCACTGCATGTGATGTCACTCAGGCTGTACTCTCTAACACACAGTAGAGAACAGCCAAAACGCCTAAAGTATAAAGGCAGAAGACAAGAAAGTTAATTCTCAATAGTCCAGGTATCAAATCCGCTCATTCTCAATCAGTTCATCTGGACAGTTTCTTTTTAGCAGAAACGTTTCACCCTCACTCCAGAGGGCTTCCTCAGTCAGAGTAGTCCAAAGCACACTGAAGTTAACCCACCAAGTAAGCAACTTATGTGGACCAACCAGTTTGCTGTAGCCAAGATGGTTTCTGGGGGTGTGTCCCTCGTCGACTCCTCCCAGGCAGGCAGACATGTCCAAAGTGGTTCAAGACAAGAAAGTTAATTCTCAATAGTCCAGGTATCAAATCCGCTCATTCTCAATCAGTTCATCTGGACAGTTTCTTTTTAGCAGAAACGTTTCACCCTCACTCCAGAGGGCTTCCTCAGTCAGAGTAGTCCAAAGCACACTGAAGTTAACCCACCAAGTAAGCAACTTATGTGGACCAACCAGTTTGCTGTAGCCAAGATGGTTTCTGGGGGTGTGTCCCTCGTCGACTCCTCCCAGGCAGGCAGACATGTCCAAAGTGGTTCAAGACAAGAAAGTTAATTCTCAATAGTCCAGGTATCAAATCCGCTCATTCTCAATCAGTTCATCTGGACAGTTTCTTTTTAGCAGAAACGTTTCACCCTCACTCCAGAGGGCTTCCTCAGTCAGAGTAGTCCAAAGCACACTGAAGTTAACCCACCAAGTAAGCAACTTATGTGGACCAACCAGTTTGCTGTAGCCAAGATGGTTTCTGGGGGTGTGTCCCTCGTCGACTCCTCCCAGGCAGGCAGACATGTCCAAAGTGGTTCAAGACAAGAAAGTTAATTCTCAATAGTCCAGGTATCAAATCCGCTCATTCTCAATCAGTTCATCTGGACAGTTTCTTTTTAGCAGAAACGTTTCACC